>HG738140.1:6085385-6165005 GCA_000499405.2 Onchocerca volvulus
AAAATCGGCGTGCCAATTATCATGTTGCGAAATATCAACCAGCCAAAACTTTGTAACGACACGCGGCTTACAGTAAAAAAATTAATGAGCAACGTTATAGAAGCATCAATCTTGACAGGACTTTTCAAAGGTGAAGATTTGCTTATTCCTCGCAAACCTATGATTCCACCGGAAATGCCATTTCAGTTTAAGAGATTGCAATTCCCAGTTCGATTGGCATTTGCATTCACCATCAACAAAGCCCAGGGTCAATCGTTAGAATTGGGCGGTTTAGATCTGGAGACCGATTGCTTTTAACATGGACAATTATATGTTACATGTTCTAGAGTCGGCAAACCAGACAGTCTCTATATCTACACAGACAGTGGAACAACAAAAAGTATTGTATACCCATAAGTATTGTAAAATTAATGCTTTTGAAATTGAGGAAATAAAAATATTTTTAAAAACATTTACCCATTGGAATGCAACGCGTATCAAAATTTGAAATCAATCGATGAATATTTAAAAACATGCGCGTATTCGCTGCAACTTTGTGTCAAAATTTCAAAGCAATAGGTTAAGGACTTTCCGGTATTTAAGATTTTGAATATAGATGATGTGCGTGTTTAGGAACTTACGGAGGTTTAAGATTTTGAACAAACAAGCATTGACATTTCTATTTATATAGATTAGCCGGAGCCGGACACGCGGAGCGTGGCCGGGTCCAGCTAGTGTATAATAATATCGTATAAACCCAGTAAAGCCTATTGCTTACCTAGCCGAGTTACAATATTCTTCAATCTAACAAATTAAAAACCACATTACAAACTTTTTTTTCTCCAACAAACTATGCTGTTGAATTCTTTCCTTTACAATCGCATTCTTGAAAAAAAAACAGCTCAGAAAACTGCGACTTGGAACTGCATAATGTGTACTACAGGTTTGAAAAGATAAGAAATTATACAGTAATATATCCCTTAATTGGATTAAATAATTAAATAAGATGAGTGAAACTATCATTTAAAATGATGACACTAAATGAAAGCTATAATACAATGAAACATATTTTTGTTGATCTAAAATTATGCTAAATATATTTCTAATTTTTGTCCCGTTTTTATACTATATTTTAATCATCATCCATGAAAGATACTGTTGAAATCATCGTTCATGATAAATACTGTTGAAAACATAAATAAGTTGATAAGAAATATCAAAAAACTGAAACTAGTAAGGTACCATTCAGTTGAGGGCTTAGGAAAATTCTGGAAATGATATTTTCTTACTGATCTTGGTAGTAACTGATAGAAGAAGGGATTTTTGTAAGTGTTAAAAAGAACTGATAAATTTTGCTATTAACAAAACAAGGATAAAAATATAACATCGAGACGGTTACGAAAATTCATCTAGTATGATAATACAATTACAAATAGAATATGAATATCACAAAAATAATAAAATAGCTCATTAAAAAGTTGTAAAAAAAAAAACTTTGCAATAAATTACGGTAAAATACAATGAGTCGGAAGTCTTCCATGCAAAATATAAAAGTGTAAATTACTTTATTACATGATATTTCTAAATAAAATCATATTATAAAAATGTGATTTTAATAAAGTTCAATTTGGATCCAGGGAGATATGGACCGACCCTGGGACAACCATTTTCATGGCACCACTGGTTAAATTAATGAAAGAATGAAACTTCCGATTCTGTTTCAATCTTGCGGGGTTTCCGGTGTGTAAGAGGGGAATGGCGGGGATGGTAATCGCGAAAGAGATGCGAGAGTTGAGAAAGTTGGGAGCATCAGCTCCTCCCAACTTTTTTTAAATTATATACTCTACAGTTGTGGATGTGTCTTGTATGGAGCAGACAAAGAGTGAAAAATTAAATAATAAAAACCAAAACGTGTTACTCTGATAAAAAAGAAAACGAAAAGAAATCCAATAATATTGCGCCACATATTATATTGGTATATTAACTTAATTTTATGGTTTTATGGATATTAATCAGAAACTTTTCAGTTTTTTAGCGCATATCGAAGAAATCTTATGTCATAAAACGACGAATAATTAGTTCGTTTTGAAAAACTGCGATTAAATGTTAAAAAGAATGCAAATGTGCTGAAATCAATTCTATCATGAGCTCTCAGGTTTCTATTCACTCTTACTTTACGTTTTTTTATGATGTGGCTTACCAATAGTTTTTTTAAGCAGTATTTGCTAATTTGCTACTGTTTTTCATGCCTTTTACATATTTTTTAGGACGTGTTTTTAGCGTGACAGGATCGATATTTTTGTAATTTGACTTCTTTGCTCTTCACTAATTTTTTTCTCTGTATTACTATAAGCATCATTCCTCGATAAATTATCCAAAATATTGTTCACAGTATTTAAACTATTCCTCGACAGTACACTGATTTTTCTTTAGACTTATAAACACTAATTTATGGATATTTGAGTTGATTTTGAACATATGTCTTTACTTGTTTACGAGTTCAAAGTCGTAATCTTGAAGAGAAACGTTATTACACTTTTAGAAATTTTTTTCCTCTCTCCAGGATACATCTGGTTAACTTTATTAAGAATCTCCTTCAATTTTTTCATCATTTATCTAAACTTAATCAGAGTGAAATAACATAAAACAAAATTATTCGAGACATAATGAAAAAGCTCCTTCTACTTAGGCTTCAGTTCTCTCCTTTGCATTCAATGTAAATACAGATGATGCATCATTAATAATATATGAGATAGTAGACTATACTCACAACCTCGATGGACGATTATAGCAGTAATAATAAATGCAGTATAGCTTGCTTGTTTAAGCTATTTATGATTTAAATGGATTTACAAGTAGTTATTTCCATATTTAAGGATTTATCAAAATTATTCAAGTCGTTAATCACAGTGACAGATTTGGAAGAAGTAAAACGAAGAGTTCGTCAGTTATGCAAAGAAGGACAACTGGAAAAATCACAGGCAGCAAAGCTAATAAGAAAATGGAGAAGTTTGCAATGGCAGGAAAAGCAAAAACAGAACAAGGTGAGATTATTTTGATCTTTTTGAATTGATTTTAAATAGTTCTCAACATTTCAGTTTGTAATTACGACATGGTAAGATGAATTCGTATACAAATGATTTCCTTGATCTGTTTAATCTTTTCTTCATGAAGTATTGATGACTTTATGGACATCCCCATCATATAATTGCAATAAATTCAATATTTTCGAGCTCACTATCAATGTTGTTAATTATTTCATGATGTGAATGATATGATTTGAAATGTTAAGCATCATTCCACACTTTAGCACAGTATTCTTTGCATTTTTGATCTCTTCTTTATGTCATTTTCTTTTACAACATTTTTACGACAAAATAACATCAAACTGATGCTTGATATTCCATAGCCATTTTTGAAATTAAGATCTGTAACTGGAAATGTGAAATGGAGAAGAAAGTTCTTTGGTATAAATAAAACAAAGAATGATAGATGTTTAGTTTTATGAAAAAAAAATTCAGGAAACACTGATCAACAATTTGTCAGCAAGATTAGATTCTACGGAAGAACAAACATTAGATGATATTAAGCAATTGATCAATGAATATGTGATGTCTGGTAAAATTACTTACAAAGATGGTGCATTTCTCATCAAAAGATGGAGAAAACGTGAAAGTCGTCGAATAAAGCGACAATCAGAGAAAGGAAGTAATTCGGTAAGTAACTTTTCTGGAGATATTTGGATTTCGTAGCTTGACTTTTGAAAATTCTTACATCAATTATTCATCGTTTTCAGTGCTGCTTTTTTTGCCGGCAGACAGGTCACAAGTTTTCGGAATGTCCGGAAAAAGATGGCGAAATGATGGGATCCGGAATCTGCTTCAGGTGTGGTTCTACAGAGCATACATCATCGCGCTGTCATCGTAAAAACGTTCGTGGTACGTTCCTTACATTTATTCTGATTCTTGGACATTATTTTTCTATTGTATTTGAACTTCTTAATATTGAAATGAGATTTCTACATATGATTTTTTTTGTATACTCTGGATTCATCTATTCTTTTTATTTAAACGTCACATTTATTTAAATATGTTGCTTGAAAGTTAACAAACATTTTTATACTGCTTCAAGGTTTTCCATATGCTACGTGTTTTGTATGCAAGCAACAAGGGCATCTCTCCAGAGACTGTGACAAAAATGCAAATGGAATATATCCAGATGGTGAATACTTTTTTTAGCATTGTTTTCATGGTTGGGCATATGATTCCTTTTGCTGTATGTCATGTACGATACTTAATCGGCAAAATGCAAAACGTCATGTCAGTTGAATTGAAAAGTCGATTTTGGACTCTATTGTATGAAGTTGTGGCAAAATAATAATTAGAGAAGCATTACGCCTTTAAATCAATTCAGCATGGAAATGTCAGGACTAGAAAATTCCCATTAAATTCTATTTAAAAATTAAAAAAAAAAAAAAACTGCTTTACGCACTTGAAGTGGTGTCTTTTTTGGCATATTTTCGAAGAAGGTAATATCTTTTACCGAATAAAGGCAAATATTTTGATCAAAAATTTTCATTTTCGAATCGTGTTTATGTGAGCATTCATTATCTTATTTCAGGAGGCTCATGTAATCTGTGTGGTTCTCAGAAGCATTTAAGGAGAGACTGTCCGCTCAAGAAAGGTGCTGATGATAATAATCAAAGAGGTTTGTTATTCGTAAACAGAATTATTTAGAATTATATGAATATAAAATAATCTGTTAATTTCATTCAGTATGGCTAGTTTTGCAGAAGAATTTAAATGAGGAACAAGAATAGTTGTCATGAAAGAAAATTTTCGAAGGTTTTTTGTGAGACTGGAAATTGGGAAGAGTTGGATTTGTTGTGTGGCGAAGTTTTTGGTTTGACAGACTTTATTGGCCGCAACTAGGTACAAAACAATTGATGAATATCAATAATACATCGATAATTGAGTAGAGATATTATCTGAATATTGAGACAGAAAATTTGGAAGCACTCGTAAGAATAAAGCAAAATAGTGAAAAAGAATGGATGAATGGGTGATAAAATTAATTGAATGAGTGTGGAAGACGAATGAATGAATGGTTTACTAGACAACAGTCCTTTTTATAGTGAGATTATTCACAATTGATAACATTTATGAATGATCAAGAATTAAATGGGAAAATATTTACGGTTTTATTGAAATTTAGTACCGTATTATATAATGATAAGGTAAATATTGCAACTAATAAGTGTATATTTGCATTGTTTTAACAATTCATATGATAAGATGATTGACAGTAAAAAGAATTTGGAAATAAATATTATTTTAGACCTTTCATGTAATTATAAATTTGGCAGATAAGGAAATGATTTGTTATTGAAACTAGACACATGACCATAAGAATTGACAGATTGTAATTAATGAATTGAACAATTATAGCTCACATGTTAAAATTGAGGCATTTAGTAATACAAAAGTACCATGATTATTTAAAAATATTTTTATGTTGAAAATCTTTCGGTTATTCCAACAGTAGTCAGATTACTTTTTTAGGCAGTTAAATTTAAGTTACATTGAAAATATGAGTTATGATTATCTTTTCAATATTTCTAAAATCTTTCTTTTATGCTGCTCTAATCTTATTTTAAAGAATCACTAGTTGCCGCTAGAAATGATGCTACTGGTGGTGATGATGATGTTCTCAATATCGAAGGCAATACTGAGAGCAGCAGGGCCAAGAAAAAGAAGTTAGAAAGAAAAGTCGTTTGCATATAAAATGTTTCTGACTTGGTCGTACAATCAGCGATGACAAAGCTCAATACTTGTGAAGAAGTAATGCCAGTGGATTTATTGAAATTCTTGGAAGTTTACCTGCATTTTTGTTGCAGAATTGAAATAAAGACAGTTCAATTTATTGTGTTTCTTGCATTATCTCATGAAGTCTTTTCAAAGTAGAAAAGTAACTGGATTTTAATTTACAGTATTTGCTAGTCCAAGTAGAATATATAGAGATGATCTAGACGAATTTATTTAATAATTGTTGTCGTGAATCTTTTTCGGAATAGCATTATTTCCGAAATCTAAAGATTTTTATTCGAGATACCATAGATCAGCATTTAAAATGCCGGTTTGTCTGCCTAGTAAATTTCTTAAACATTTATGATTGTGGGAACTCTTTAGCTAATTCGGAAATATGGAATGTACGTATTTAGATTTTCTCATATCTGGATTTGTATTGCTAACTAATGTACTAAGCTTTAATGAACCAATATGTTTTGTTTTCAAGATGTTTTTAATTCGACAAGTGTATGGATGGAATTTTGATCATCTTTACGAATATTTGAACGATTTTTATTGACATTTAATGATTTGTTGATAATGATCAATAGAGCGAAATGCGTTGTAATAGACTGCCGTTAGGCAGTACATCATTTGATGAGACAAACTTTTCTGAAGGATCTATGGGTTATTGCCATCAACCCACAAAACTTGGTTGTATATGTCGATGATTGCCGTGCACTTTTTCCTTTTTCAGACTTGATTACTTAATTTGATGGGTATTCGTTATTATCCCTATACCTCTTTTTTTTTTTTTTTTAATTTCTTGCAATTTCATAATTCCATTATGTCGATACATTTTGGATGAAATTATTTAAATTCATCTCGATTACTATGACCGCTCATATTTTCCTTTGTGAATGCTACTATTTTGCTCAGATGAATTCGGATTTTAAGAAATTTGAGAACTATTTGATATTTCAATTTCCTTATTTTTCTTTCAGAAGAAAATCCAAAAAAAAAACTGCCAAAATATTATTTTCTTTTTGACAATTCAAATTAATTAAAAAAATTGCTAGTATAATTGGTTTAAATTTCTTATAAATGATGAAATAATTAGGTTTGGGATTTCATATATATTGGACATTATTGCATATATTATGTTTGGTTAATTATTCATACTTTGACAAATTTTTCTCAAGAATTTAAGTGAAAAATTTTAAAGACTTGTTTCATACATTTTGAGTAAAAGAAGAAACAAAAAACAAAGAGAAAATGATTTAAATGAATGCCATTTTTACGTTTTCCATTTGTAAAAAAAAAATTTTTTTTTTTACATTGACTACTTTTTTTTCTTTTTTTTCCTTTTGCTTTTTCAATGAAGCGAGAAATTTTCATTACTGTCAATCGGTTTTTCGCAAAATGAAATGACCTTGTCATTAGTTGATTGCTTGTTACTATCAAACGACTCCAACTATGCACATAAAATTTGATTTGATTTGATTTGTATTTAGTGAAAGTGCGCTGACCGTTTTGAATCTCTTAAAAATTTATATGATTTCATGAATTCATATACTATTCATCTATTATTCAAAAATTTTGTTGAAAATCCCATTTTTTTTTCTTGATTTCTAGCATAAATAATTAATTAAATTATTAAGGATTATTTGTCCATTGTTATTTCTTATTTACTTAAAATTAAATTTTTTATCAAAAATATTACTATCATCAATCATTGTTTTGATAGACGATGATATAGTTCAAGAAATAATATAGCCTTATTCGTATTTTGACATTCACCTTTGATATATTCATTGTGATATATATTTTAAAGCAATCGATTTTTTTTTTTTAAAGTGCCATTCAATAGAATAACTTTAAAATCAATCAATTGCTGGTTAAAAATTTTTCTGTGGGTTAAAAAAATTTGTTTAATCAGACATATCTGAATTTAGTGGAATCATTACCATTGTACTGACTACTAATCAAAGTATTTTCTGATTTTATATATTTTTTGGATGATTGCTTGTTTTCAAATTATTTCAATTTTGCTTAATAAATTAAAATCAAATAAATATACATTACTGTTCCCTTTCAAGCTTTATGGACATAATTTTTGTTCATGAAATTAAAAAAAAAAAAAAAGGTCAAAATACTGCATTTATTTGATCAGCTTCTGTTTAAATATTCTCAAATTTCTCATCCTTATTGATTGTTATAAACTTATTTGAAAGAATTTTTACTATTTTCTATCCATCATTTTATTGTCATGGATTCAATCAATTAATTAGCAATAACAATGTGGATATAGTAATTAATAACAGTTATTTTCGAATCATTTCAAGTCTTTTTAGTAAATAAAAATTAAACAGATATATATATATATGTATATACATTGTCATTTCCTTCCAGATTTTTACAAGATGGAAAATTTAAGAATGTTGAATTTAATTTCTCTATTAAATTTCTCAGGGTCCATGACCTTGAGTATATTAATATTTTGATCTTTAAGATATTAAATTACGGTAAAATGAGAATGTTCTATTCTCATGTTACTGTAGTCGTTGTTAATCCAAATTTATCCAATTTCTCGCAGTGTAAAAGGAATACTTTCAATTTAAAATTTATCCCATTTCTCTCAATTTAAGAACTATTTTTCAATTTCTGAAAAGTTCTAAAAATAAATCCATCTTTCGAATTACGTTTTGAAATTTTGGGCTGAACGATTGTGGCAGAGAGAATATTGACATTTTTCTCAGTAATGTTGATCATCACTATATTGCTATTTTAAATAAATATACCGGAGAAGAGACGATTACCAATCATACATATAAATGTATAGTTGCAATTGCGGACATTTCTAACGACCAGTTTTGATTTTTATTGTCATTTCTAACTGCCAATACATCTGTCATACATTCTACGAGTTAATCAAAATGTTATAATGTTTATTTTAAGGTGAAATAGGAATCTTTCCTGTTATCAAAATTATCAATTATCACAAAAACATTGTTCCGCTTATTTTTCAAATGAATAATAATTTAGCAAAAAGATGAAATGAAGAAGTTTAAATTTTCCATAATTATCAATCATCTTTCATTGGAATCTTTTCCATTATCGTAATTATCACGAAAGTATTAGTTCAATTTAACTTTTCAACCAAATAATCTAATAAGTTTAGCAATAAGTTGAATTAAATTAAAATTTTTGCATAATTATCAATCATCTATTAATTACCAATCATCTATCATCTCTTTGGTCCTTTTTTTTTTATTTGACTTTCCTTTTTCTTTTTTTTTTTAAAGACATTTGTAAAATCACAAATCAATAGATTTGACAAACATTTTTTGAGTACATTTCGTTTATATACTAAAAAAAAGAGTTTCATATGCCAAAAAATAGTCCACTTCTATTGAGCGACGATTAGTTTTGTTAAGAAAAAAAAAAAAAATTGAAATGAGTTGTTCAAAAAATAAGAAAATAAATGAAACCATAAAATTTCAATATATATTGCTGACCTCAAAAATTTTTATGATCAGATTATATAAGTTGATGAATTAAAACGGAATTTTATTTTGATAATTTTGTTAATTTCTCTGGAATAATTCAAAGAATAGAGTTTGCTAATATATGAATTATTTCATAGTGTAAATTTTTTCTTTTTTGTTTTAATATTTGTTTCTTTTGCAACTAAATTGCAATAAAACTTGTTGATAATGTTGAGAAGTTTATTTAAATGATCAAAGTTTTATGGCATGTAAATTCCTTGCAGGAATAATTTAATTTAAATTTGAGATTTAATAAAAGATAAAATTGTAATGCATAAGCAATTAGTTCTTTCATTTTAATCTTCAATTTTTTTGACAAAAGAAGGAGAAAAGCAATATCGTCAAATTTTTTTTACAGTACAACTTTATTTCATATTTATATTCAGCCAATAGCAAATTTGCAAGAATTTAAAGAGAATTTGTGAAAAATAAATGAATAATATTTAGTGTAACGTTAACGTGGAATTAACGTGAAATTTAACGTAAGGTTTATTTAGTATCGATCAACTTGTTCATCCACCAATTCATTGCCAAATCTGTCCAAAGGATAATCAAATATCGATCTTTTCCAGACAGCTGCTTTAAAATTGTTTTTATTTCTAACTTATATTGAAAGCTGAGAGAAAAATAAAGAAAAAAGTACTTCCAGGTGTGTACAATTTTTCAGAGAATTTTAAAACAAGCTAATACTTTAGAGTTCAATAATTACTTTTAACCGCTATTTCCAACTTAAACAAGTTTTTTTTTTTCGCCATACTTCAGACATGTAAAGCTTAGATAATGAATCAGATACTTGAGAAGAACGTTTGAAAAATATGAAAAATAGAACTTTTTCGTTTCAAAGATCTAAACCATTCTCTTAAATTGTGCTTTGAGAGTAGAAAATCTGACAATCTTTGCTCGTGTCGATGTGAAATTAAGATAATTAATTGTTTTCACTAAGCAGTTTAGTAAAAAACATTCTTTCAAGTTCCTAATTCTATTGTAACTTTATTAATTTGTTCCCCTAATAATTAAAAACTTATTAAAATTTGTTTATTCCTGTAATAATTAAAAATTTCTCCTACAAATAATGCCATAGTTTATTACAATTTTAATCCCAACCGATTCAAGGTCATACTTCTCTATGTATTTGTAGAAAATTCTATTGCATTTTTGTAATTATCATCTCATAATCAATTTTATTAGCTATAACTCATATTAATTATTCAGTTTTGAAATTTCAACATAGAAATATTATTCATTTAATTTAGTATTTTAAAATAGAAATATTGATTATTTAGGTTATTGTTTTAATATAGAAATTTCATAAAGCTGATCA
This sequence comes from Onchocerca volvulus, assembly GCA_000499405.2. Lineage (NCBI taxonomy): Eukaryota > Metazoa > Nematoda > Chromadorea > Rhabditida > Onchocercidae > Onchocerca > Onchocerca volvulus. The sequence goes on from HG738140.1 coordinate 6,096,020, forward strand.
ATAATAATTATTGCTTACATTCATTTGAATTAAATTTTTTCTTTTTATTCATTTTATGGTTATTTTTATCTGATAAAAATCTACAAGAATAAGGACGAAAAAATTTTTTGAAATCTGAAATTTCTTTTTTTTTTTTTTTGGCAAAAATTTTGAATGTTTATCTCATAAGCAACAAGAAGAAATGTGCTATCAATTTCTTTCCTTCATCAATCGTTCATTTTCATTCATACTTATCTCCTTTAAGAAATATTTTCTTTTTAGCATCTGAATTTTACAAATTATAGCATTCGAATATTAAACTTCAGCTAATAAGACTTAAGAATTAAATTAATGCTAGCAAACTATTAGTTTGCTGAGAAATAATATTTTATAAAAGTTTACTTAGGAGATATCCCGTTTTTGCTCTTCTTCGAAAGAATTTTACAATGATTTATAGGTGTTAGGTAAAATGAGTGAACATTCAAACAAACACCAAATTTGTTTAAAAAAAGAAGAAAAACTCGTTTGTAGTTGTTCTTCTTAGTAGGTGCTACATATCATGTAATTTATTTCATTACCATTTTTATGAAAAAATTTCCAATATTTCATTTTTATTTTCTATCATTCATTAAATTTCTATCAATTATTCAAAAAAAAAATTTTTTTTATTTAAACATTTTTTAATTATTTAATGGATAAGATTTATGCATGAAACAAATAAGAAATTGTAAAAGAAAGTTTATCATCTGATATTAATAAATTTGTTGAATAAATTCATGGAAAATTAATTACTGTAAATGATTATCATATCATATTTAACTTATAAAGCAACATTATTTATAAACTAATTTTCATTTTGCTACATAAAGTAATGCTTAAAATGAAAAATTTGACAAACAAAAGATTGCAATAAATTTTCATTGATTGTTTTAAGTTCGATTTTTTTTGCAAAGTTGCACCTTTTGTGCATATTATGGATATCAAAAAAGTGCAATTTTATTTCATTTCCTTTCAAATAGTGCATAGAATATTCGTTGAAGCGAATGATGGCATTTCTTTAAAAATTTATAATCGAATGGTTTCCATTTATATAATACTAACAATGAAATATTTTTTAAAATATCAAAAAAAAAAAAAAAGAAGAAAAAACTCGTTCCATAATGTTACACTCGTTTTATCATGCTCACTTATTATAACTTGCTTTTGCCTTTTCATTTATTCGCCTTGAAATTCCATCAATTTTTTCATTTCTTTAATTTTGCATTTGCAGAATAGTTTAGTTTTTACATTTGATAACTTTGTGTACCAAAAGTTATGTTTGAAGATTTTTTTGGAGATTAATTGTTCCTAAAAAGTTTGAAATTCCTAAAAGGTTATGTCAAAAATTCAATTGTCAATCAATGTAAATGAAATGGAGGTTCTCTTAATTAAAAAAGATTTGTTTGAAACTATGAGAAAACTTGTTTATTACTATTGTTCATTTTGATATTTGAAATAAGAGTAAAAAGATGAACCTAGAAGTCTGTAAACAATTATGTTTTGTTATAGAATTTGGCTAACTTTCGAAAAAGTTATCAAAAATTTCGAAAATTCATATTTTGAAAAAATATAGACATGAGTAAAAAAAATATAAAAATAAGTGAAAAAAATAAACATAAGTAAATAGTTATTTTTTAAAATTGACAATTTACTTGTTCTTGTAGTTTTAATTTTTTGCTGTAAATTAAAATCGCATTTTATTTCTCGCAGAATTAAAGTGTAGTAATTACCACGTTATAATTTCAAACAAATTTTGAGCTGAAATTCGAAATTTGCATCTTATATTCATAGCAATATGAAAGAAATTTGGAAATGAAGAATTTTTCAAATTTTAATGATATGCAAATTTATAAACATAAAATGAATTTTAGTCATACATAAAAACCTATTTAAGTTGACTATTTATTGATATCTATATTTTTTAAAATTAATTACTTGTGTTATTTTTTTTAAATTGATCATTTTCCTACGTTTATGTTTTTTTAAATTAATTAGTCGCTCATGTTTATGTTTTTTAAGATTAATTTTTCACTTAAAGTTCAACCTTAAGTTCGATCTTAAGCTTAATTCAATTTAAATTTAATTTTTATAGTTCAATAGGTTAAGTTTCTCCCTCTTCTAATTCATTTTAATTCTCCAAATCTATTATCATTATTATCAGCTTCATTTAGTTTGTCGGACTTTACACTGACCAGACGAAAAGCTATTTCTGTCTTAGAACAGTTGTGGCTATCGCATAACATAAATAACTTTGTAATGCATAGAAATGTCACCATTTTATTGATTATATTTACATTGCTTTCGATTGTTGTCATTTTCAAATTGCCACCGAATGATTTTTGTTTCTAATCTTTACGGATTGAGATAATTTGAATCTTAAAATAACTTATTTTAAATTATTTTATTCCATTTCTTATTTTTATTTCACTTCTTGCTTTTTTTTCATTTCCCAGTATCATAGCAAATTATCATTGATATATATATATATATTTTTTTTTTGAAATTAAATGTTTGCTTAAATTTATTTGGTTAGCTTCTTTGATCGAATTTGGATTAATTTCAGCGTATATTGTACAATACTGCATCAGAGTAACTAATCAAGAATTACTTTTCGAAAAAATTAAACTATTTTTTTGAAATTTCTGTTTTGCTCCATATATATGACTTATCAAAAATAAGTTTTCGTGAAAATTTTGTTTTTTTTTTCTTTTTTTTTCTATTTACGCAATATATAAGTGGTAGAAGACATATTTGGTGCAAGTATAAAGTCAAAAAATGATAAAGTAAAAAGCTTCCAACATATTTTTTTATTTTTCATGATATTTCTCGTTGTTAAACCTTGTTTCTATTCAAAAAAATCATCATATTATCATTAATTAAGTCAAAAATACAATGAAAACAATTCTTCGAGTATTTTTAAATTTTCCAGAAAAAAAATAAATAAATAAATCATTTCTTTGTCATTGTTAAAAATGGTATTTAAAAAAATGTCATATAATTCAAGAAAAAAGAAAAAGAAAAAAGCATTTTAAAAAAATGATTTTTTTCGGAAAGCATTCAAGAGAGCGATATTCGTATCATTTGCTGACTAGTTTCTGTTCGATTCATTTTCAATTTTTATCAAAAATCTATTATGTTCGATTAAAATTATAATATCACATAACAATTTTTGAAAATTTTTAGAAATTTCCATGGGTATTTTATTTTTCTCTTGAAATTTTGGTTGGAAAAATACGCCATCGATTTTAATTTCACAAATGATTGCATATTTTTACTTATTTGTTGTATTATTTGTATGAGCTTGCGCTTGATATAAATAAACATGATATTGAAATGATTATTCTATTGCAAAAAAAGTTCGCGAAAGATTGAACTGAAAAAGAATTGAACTAGGCAGATGATTCAATAATAATTTCACGTTATCACATTCGTTCGTTATCACATTGATAACCGAGTGATCTTTCTGACAACTTACTTTAGTATATTTCGTTCGATTAAATTTACCAAATTTGATTGAATTTTTGATTAAATCTAATTTTACCATATATTAATTGTTTCTTTTTTGGTCATCATGGATATCACAAAATCAAATTTAGGGATTGGATAGATATTAATGATTCAATGGATTTCAAGTGGTAATTAACCTGCTGCTAAAACCGAATCAAATATTTGCGAGAAATTTTGCAAAAATTTTACCAGAACAGAATCACTGCTTATGGCTGCAGCGAAGGTAAATGGTCACGTCGAAGAAATGTCAACGACGTCAACTTCGAAGTGTAATTGCTGTCCGTATGGATTTCACATAGATCTTGGATTTGTTGATTTCGTGGAGAATATTGTAAATAAAACTAGCATTGGAATGGCTACGGTACATTATTTGATTCACATTTGAACAAAATTTCCCATTGATTATCTAAATTTACGTTCATTCAAGCATCAAATCGTAACAAGTTTTATTTGCAGTAACTTCAGCGATGTTTTCAAGTTTTCCAAATCTTCTATTATAAAAATGCGTAAAATTAAAAATATTCTTTAGCAAGAAATTTCAGACGATTACTCTGAAAAAAGAAAATGGAATATAAACTTTCCTAATTTAAAATCAAAACTTGAACGGCATAAGTGAGAATGTTTGTTACTATTACTACTACTACTACTACTACTACTACTACTACTACTACTACTACTCGTGTATTCATTTTGATATTTAGGCTTCCTGTTAAGAAATTGAAGTATATAAAAATAATTTTCAGTTATAGTTTATTTAATTTGTGTTAAATTAGAGCTAATTTAAATCATTATATAGCTTAAAAGAGCAGGATTTAATATGATTCTGTCTTTATGTTCTCTTCAATTCTGCTACTTTTTTTGCAATTCATATTCTGAAGTAAAGAAATTCAAGTAAGTGCATCTTTCTTATAGAACGATAGAAGTGAATTGCAAAAAAATTCATTGAAGTATATTAATGATCCAAATGATACTACGAATAAATATCATGCAATTCCGAAGACTGAAAAAACTCCGATTAGACCGCTAAATTCTATTTTCAGGTTAATTTTTAAATACTTTTTTTTTCATGTTTGGTCGATAGAAACTTTTCAAATATCGGAAAACGGTCTGGTGTTTGAGAGCAAACGATCAAATATTAACCATATTGTTACATATTTAATTGTTTTATAAGAATACCTATTTTCTTTTCTGCAATATTTTTCAAGGAAATGAGAACAGAATAGAAAATTTTTCAACAAAAAATGTTCTTTCTTCTATCTTCATTTTTAACTTTTCCTAAAATATTGTGTTAAAATGAGAGTTTTGAATATATCAAACTATAGAATTCATTTATATTACATGTAAGTAAAATGCAAAATTTTGGCACAAATTTTATTGTTTTCGATAATTCAACTTAACATGATGTGAAAATTCTCCTCACATTTCATGTTTCATGAAATCAAAAGACAAAATATTATGAGCCATAAATAACAAATTTCCTAAACTTTTGCTAATACTATTCAGCGAAACATAATTGCATAGATTGATACATTGTTCTGAATAATGAAATCTGATAATCAGAATAGAACAATTCATTCATTTCATTTTAACTTTACCGCATGATTTTTTTTTTCTTTTTTCAGTGATTCGATGGAAAATGTTTTAAGCGACTTTGAAGAAACGTTAAATTTACGGGAAAACAGTTCAGAGTTAGGATCACGAAATGCGTTGAATAATAAGCGAAAAAACATACAATACAATGGTTATTTTTCAGATTATGGTACAACACAAATTAGCAATCGATCTTTGCCACCAAGGATACGTTAGTTTTTTTTTTTTAATTTTTTAAAATGATAGATTTTGAGACAGCTTTGATTTTTTTTTTTTTGAAACAATTTTGATAAAATGAGAATTTCAACTTTTATTTCGAAAATGCTGAAATATGGTAATGCATTTTTTCCAGTACTGCATGTTTATCCCATCTGCTGGGAAAAAATTACTTTTTAATCTATAGTCTCATTATTTTGAGAACTTTTATTAGATCCTTCAACTATGAGAAAAGTTGAAATGCTCAAGCATCATATTTCCTTTTTTAGACAATCAGTTAAACTATCGATTGATCCAACTATAAATCGATAATTGATATTTCAAAAAACATGATAAAAAGACTTATATCTCTGATAGTATCTAATTTTGATTTCTATTTATCTATAATCATTTCATTTATGCATTAATATTAAATAGCATACTCTTTCATCATGAAATCAAGATCAAATTGGTTTTTTGATTTGAAATACTGCAAAATGAGATGATGTCATATCATAATCACTTTTCTGAAAAAAATTGCAGTCTTATTCTTTAAATAAGACTCAAAAAGTATTAATTCTTAATCACTTCTTGGTAACTAACGTCAATCTCAGAAACTGGCAAATATTTTGCAAAATCACATTTTTTAAACTTTTGAAGTGCACTAATAGACTGGAACTGGATTTGTTTCCTGATGATACGTGATGCAAGAATTGTCATAGAACATAAAGAGGGATTTGTTCAAGAAAAAGCAAATTACTGATTGTTTTCTTCAAGATTTCGTTTTGTTTCTTACTATTAGTTTTTGATTTTTTTTTGAGATTTGAAAGAGTTTGAAAATGAAATAAAACTTCAGACATATGAAGTGTTTTAATAGATTTCTCGAGTTTGAATATAGGACGTAGCATGAGGTTTAAAGTAAATTTTTTCCAGTAGCCAAACATGGGGTTTAAAGTTAAGTTGCATTTTTTATAAAAAAGAACTTAATAAGCAAGCTTGAGCATCTGCATCATGTAAATGCACAAAATGGTTTTTTTTTCAAACTTTAAAAAAGATTGAAAATATAAATCATCTCTAAAAAATAGTATAACAAGAAGATCTTAAACCAAAGAATTCTTTTTGCTAAATAAAAATTCGTTTTCATTAATCCATTTTCTCCTAGCTCTAAAATTTGTCCAAATAATAAGTGAAATTTTGAAAAATTCAAAGAATTCAAGACAAAGCAGTGAACTTCTGATGAAAATAACAGAAAAATGCTAGAGAATGAAAAATATTAATCATTCAAAAAATCCAGTTATTCCTCTATATGCTTATGCATAGCGATAAAATGAGATATACGTGAATGCTTGCAATAAAGCATGGTCCATTCTCTCGCTCAAAATATAATTTACGAAAATGTTTCGCGATTGTATAGAAGGAGGAAATTCTGAAATTGAATGGATTAATATCACATGAATAATCGATACATTGAGAATAATTGAAAGCTTTGAATAAAAAATCAACATTCCGCAATTTTAGAAAATGTTACAATTTTCAGCAGGATTTTCAGCAGGATCAGCATCATATGGAGAGTTGAAACGAAAACCCAACAGTCGATCACAAACATACATAAATTCAAACTATGGTTTGTCTCTGATTTAAATAATTTAATTTTGAATCCAATTAAAAATTCAAATTTCAATCTGATTTATGCATTCTAATTAATGCTAAGTTTTTATCATAGCTTCCATAGTATGATGTACTGTTTAGCTATAAAGTTATATTCAAAAAAAGAAAGGCTTGAATTAATGATTGCCATTTTTGAATAATTGTGCCAAATGATTTTTGCAGATGTAGCTTCATCATCAAAAAAGCCGCTATTTGCGCCTGCAGTACAAAAACATGGTAACTTATGTTTTTCCAAGCTTTATTAATTAATCTGATATGTATTATATAATTTCAACTTTATCAATTAACTGTTTTTTCAAATACAATAAGAAAAACCACTTCATGGTTTTTTTATGGTGGAAATTGATGTAGATCAAGTTAAGGTTTTGATAAATTCCATGCAAATCCTAAGATATTGGGAAAGTTTTTTTTTTTCAATATCTGCAGTTATTATTAAGGCTTTCAATAGCATCAATATTGAAAAAATCTAAAAAATATACAGCATTTTTATAAATATTTTGACAGGAAGATAATTGAAAGAGATGAATGGTAGATTTTTTTCTAATAGAAATAATTGTATTGTTTTACTAGAGATCAAGGTTACTACAAGATCAAATCATTTCAGTAACAATAATTTGTTCGCAAATTTAGCTTGCTACTTTTCATTCGCAAATGATTTCATTTTTACTTGCCATATTTAGAAATGAATATATTCAATTAAACAATCATAATCGTCATATTTGATTTGTTCCTATATTCCTCTCCAAAATTTCAAATTAGTTTGGATGTTCAAATTTAAGCATATTTTTTTTAAATCCATACTTTCATTTATACAACTTTACTTTTTTTAATAAATTGAAGCTTGAAAAAAGAGCAAGAAATGCAAACTTGTCTAGTATCATCTACTAATGTCTGATGATAATATAATTTGAGACAATAAGAAATTCTTTCCATTGGTGATAATGAATATGGCATTCAGTAAAATAGCCATTAACATTGGTTTAAAAATAGTGCTTTTTCAACATTTCTAAAATGCATCTTTTTTATTCTCATTCTCATAAAAATGTTCGAAGAATAAATTTCGTTTTTAAATGAAACAAAAAAAAAAAGTGAACAACAATAGTGTGGTAGCACTGTCCTTTTATGTTTCAAAATTACATCATTTATTTTGATAGAAGTATTCAGTTTATTATCTCTGCATTTTTCAAATCATTTCTTCTGTAAAATACAAAGAATTTCAATAGGATATCATACTGCTTTGGGAAGAACGATGTCAGAAATCAAATCGAAGCATCAGAATGATGAATTCAATGATGATTATCGAAAAAGCTTATTTCCAGCAAACAATTCTCAAGTATTCACGGTAAACGATTCTCGAGTACAGAATGTTAGAAATGCTAGAAATCAAAGTCACGACATCGAATTATTTCAAGAAGTTTCTTTCTCTTAATAATCTTGTTGTAATTTGAAATTAATGCTGGGAGCAAGAATACTTTCAAGATTAATTGTTTTGTTTGCAGTACGATCAAGTTCTTAAAAAGGAGTGACAAAATAAATATTAAGAATTTATTCGTTGTTCTCTCGTTGTTGCAACTATGCTAATCATTGGATTTAAGAAAAGTTTTCATTTTTTAGCAAAAAAATTTTTTTTTGATTTTGAAACTTAAATATAATTTTCGTTTTCTCTTATTATTTTTTTTCTTTCTTTTTTTTTCATTGGTCTTAAGCATTTCATTGTATCATTCGTTTTTTTTTTTTTCTCGCAGTCGGAATATAATCGTTCATCATACGAACAAGGTAGAACTCATTCTTTGGGAAGAAGAACTCCGGAAATGCCAAGTCGACGTATGTTCACTCTCGTTTCATCACAAAATCAGTATTCGAGTGATACAGAATCGATAAATCAACCTCTATGGAGGAAAAATTCATCGAGAGAACGATCATCAAATGCTGTAGACGTAGACGGATTCACAAGTATGAGACGTCGAAAAATAGATGATAATACCTTCAGAATGGACTCTAAATCGATTCCGGTTTCACCTACACCTTATTCAAAAAATTTTTCATTATTCTCAGTAAGCTTAGTTATCAAGTCTTTTTTCTTTTTTTTTTTTTTTTTTTTTTTGGATATAGAAGTAAAGTTTTTTTTTTTTCGTTTTTGATTTATAAGTGGTCATTACATTTTCACATGAAAAATGATGAAAATAAAGCTTCGTCAGCAATTAATTATGATAATATATTGCTAGAAATTTATGTTTTTCCTACTTGGACAATTTACTTCGGGAAATCAGTTCAAGTTCACGTTCAAATTTCACCAATTATTCTTCTCGAAAATCCACAATACTTATTTGATCAACTGTTTTTAAGAAAAAAATTTCGAATCTTATTAATGTTTTCAAAGTTTATTAATCCATTCGTAATTGCAGGAACGATTAAGACACGATCGTAGTTCATCATCTTATTCCTCATTAAATTCACCATCTCATTTGTCATTAAATTTTTCAACAACCGAAAAATATTCAACCCCAAAGAATTTGAGTGATGTTAAAGCAGCCATGAAAACGTACACGGGAAATATTTCAAATGGGTAAATTTATTTTCATATAACAAGTAATAAAAGTGCGTAGGTAATTCAAATATAACAAAAAAGTTTGTAAATAAATTGATAATTATTTATATTATTTATTTATTTCTTTGAAAAATCGCTATACCTTATTTCTGCCCATCATTATTTGAACTTTCAATCGCATATAATTGGAAAATAATTGAAATTAAATAGATTTTTGCTTGAATTGAGATGTTTATTGATAAGTTTATCAAACTGCAAAATTACGTGCATCTGAATTATTTATTGTGTTATTTCGCATTTTTTGCTTGGTCACACGAGATCTATCCCAAAGACAGAAAAATATTCAGTTCTTACTTGAGATTTAAACAAAGCAAAAAATTTTGAGTTCGAACTAAATCTTTTGTTTCAGTAGCAAAAAATATTAATTTTTTTCATTTTACCCTTTTTTTTTACGGGATATTTCAGGCATTGTAAAGGATAAAGAAAAGTTTTTTGCAGTGTTCTCGAAAATGACTTTATGCAATTAACAAATGATGATACATTGGCGGTAGGTTCAAAAGTTTCCAACAATGATGTCAGTGTCAACGGACTATGCTTTCAGTGCTACAACCTTCAAAAACAGCTGTCTGATTTATCATACAGGTCGTTTACATTTGTGTACATCAATCCTTTTTGTAATATTTTTTTAATTTTTTTTTTTGCTAAAGTTTAATTTTGGCTAGAAGTGACAACTTTTTCTTAAGCGCATTTTTTATATTCTTTCATTAATTTGGGTTGAATTTTGCAACATTGATTATTTAAGAAATAATTTTGAAATTTTATAAATAATTAACGAAAAATTTAATAGATAAATAAGTGAGTCTTTTTGAGAAAAGAATATACTTTGAGCAGCTCTTCTCAAGTTGCTCAAAAGATTGTTGTGAAATTGCTGTAATAATATTAGTTTGGATAGATTAAGCACTTTCTAAAAGATTTAATTGAGTTAATTGATTGTTATATATTTTATTGACTTAATTATATATTATAAATACCATATTATACATTACATATTAGTTATTTGTTATGTACTACTATACATTAAAAATTGAATTTCTAAGTCAATGAATCAAATTCATTTAAATTAAAAATTAAGATTGAAGCAAGCCACAGAAGAAATTAAAAATCGAACAGCTAAAGAAGAGTTAACGAAGAAGGCAGGAGACATAGTTGGTGTTGAAAAAAGTGTTGCAAATTCATTTGAAATGCTTGATGATGCGGTTAATGTGAAGAACAAAGATGCTGCCAGTGATGCTTCGATTATCAAAGTTGAAAATAAGGTTGTCGATTTTAACTAATGAAATTTTCATTTTCTTCTTCGTTAAATTCTCTACAGCAATTTGTTTTGTTTATATCATCTCATTTATCATTTCAGAAATTTATGGCAAATAATATTTCCTGTTCATATTTCATCATGCATTCTCTTAGACAAGCGATATTCTTTTTAAAATTTACTAATATCACCAGTTTAGTGATAAGCAGATGATTGTATTCCTTATAATGCTGATTATTACTACTATTTATTGCCATTCTTTTTTTAAAAAATTTAATATATTCGAAAGGCGAGGAAATTCTTGTATTTTATTTATTCAATTTATTAAATTATTTACTTATCGATTTCTATGTTTACTCGATATAAGTGATGTGAAATTGACATAGCACAAACATTTATTTCTCTTGTCTCTTATATGAAAAATTCCAAAAATCAATAAGATTCCAGAAATTTAGAACTGATAAGAAAATCATAATTTGTAGGGAATAGGTGTATCGCTGGAGGATGGAATCGAAATGCATTGGTGTAACAATGCTGCCTGCTCGCCTATTCCAGGACCGGATCAGCATTCAATTGGAGTTGCAACCGATAAATTACTGGTTTCTTCTCTTTCACTAGATGCTGCAACCGATTCACCAAATCAGGAATTAACGACTATTAGGTCAGTACGTCATTTTGAATGTGGTACTGAACCAGTAATCACTAGAGGTAAGTTGAAATACTTTTAAATATGCAAATTTGTCAAACTTTAAAATTTAATTTCTTCAGGATTTTCCATCAGCTGTCATTTAATACATTCATTTTGAATAATAATGCTTAAAATATATCATCTGTAAAGAACAAGAATAATAATAAAAAAAAGAAGAGTAATAAATATATCTAAATACTGGGAAAAGATCCAAGAATAGGTTTAGTTATATTCGAATTTTTTGAACTTTAAAAATGAGATTCATAATTTCAACATTAATGCAAAAGATCTATTTCTATAGTAACATTGTTGGATTTTTTAAATATCATACATTTGAACTCATTTTTGTTCGAATAGATCATGGTTGTGGGAGTGACATGTTTGCTATGATGTGTGATTTTTCGAGTATGACAGATGCTGTTGAGTTGGTTGACTCAGGAACTGGATGTAAACAAATTATTTCTCTGCTTAAAGATTCGTCTTCGATGACTGCTCCAATTACATCCAGTTCATGTCACATTCAAACTGAACATATCAAAACGAGGTAATTCATTTTTCAATTATTTGCCACATTTGAGTATAATTTTTGATTACATTTTGCTAGACTTTATGTTTTGTTTCTTTTTCTAATATGCTATATGTTACAAGCGACTATTAGAGAATAACCACGTAAACTGATCAATGTGTTATTCTTTCCTTTGTCGCTTGCGGAGAAGCATATTGCTCCGCTGAATTGTTGGATTGTTACTACTGCTGTGGCGCTTTGAAAAATATGGCTCAGTAAAATAATTTCTTAATTTCTTTTACATTTGAATGTCATATTCTAGAAATGAAACTTCTATTAGTTAAGTTGAACCAAATTATTTAAAATTCTTAGAATTTGAACAAAATTTGAAGCGTTTAAAATAATCATATTATAATTATAGTAATATGAAATGGCAATTTTACTTTTTGATTGATTTACATGAATATCATATTCTAAATGATTGATTTACATGAATATCCTATTCTAAATATCTCATTTAATAATTTAGAATTTTGCAGAACGATAAGTGTTTCTACATCGCCGATATATTTATTAAGTCGTACTGCTGATGCAGCGCGGATAATTCGAAAAGATTCTTCTGCAATTTGCGATGAATTAATGGCACATGATGTTCTGGATTCTACCACGGCAATGGATGTCGATTTCAACGACAGAAAGGAAATAGGAGAAAAAATATGTTGCAATACTGTTGCACTACAAACAGATTTTGGTTTGTTTTCATTTATTTCTTGTAATTCAAATACGCAGTTTGCAATCGATAAAATTACACTTTTAAACAAGTAATATCATTAATCCGATTTGTTCGCATTAAAAACAATGAATAATTATTAAAAATACGAAAAGGAAAAATAGTATTTTTGCTAATACTATTTCAATATATATTACTATCTCATTATGTAATTACTTATCGATTTGAATAAGTTTTGAATTATTCATCAGCTCAAGAAGTTAAGGAGTATTATCAAAAGTATGAATACAGAAAGTAGATAATACCGAAAATTCAAAGAAATTATTAATAGCGATAGCTTATTATTTAATTAATTGATGATCCACAAATAAGAGATCAAAGATGATGCATCATTGTAGAACCGGAGCAAAGTGAGCCGCGAATAATTAATGATACGGAAATAGCAGAATCGCTCTGGTTAATTCCATCTAGAAATCGAAAAGATGTAGCAGTAAGTACTGAGGATGATGTGATCGAAGAACTTGAAATAGCTTCAGCACCTGATAATAACAAATTACAAAGCGAAGTGATGCCAGATAGTGATGATGATGATACGGTACAGCTCTTTTTCAATATTCATTTAAATTCTTAGGATACCATGAATCTTATAAAGAATTCATATTTCGCATTTATTTTGGCATAGCTTAATTATGCGAAAAAAACTTTTTCTTTTCATAGAAATTGCAATCTTTAAAATTCATTGTACTATAATGCACTAAATGATTAATCATTTGGTTATTAAAGATTTGTGTCGTAGAAGAAGCTTTATCCGATCCAGAAGATGTCGATTTCGAAAGTTGGAAGTCTGCGGAACAGTTATCGTCGAAGCGACCTATCGCAAACAATTCAGACGTTAGCTCAAAGGTCACAGAACTTAAAGCACCTCGAACATTGGGTCATGCCCGTGCAGCTATAGTTAAAAAAATGCTAACTGAAAAATCGCAGCCATTAAGTTTCATTCGTGGCATAGCAACATCTAAATCTTGGCGGTCCGCCAGTAAAAAAGGCGATTCGTTGCAATATATCGTCGATCAGCATAAAATACAAGTAAATTCAATCTCTTTAGAGTTGATATTTAACATTTGACTAAGTAAAATTTAATTAGATTAAGCAACTTTCTTGAAAATTTTTAAAATAAATTCATTTATTCATCATATATTATTTACAGTTTTTTAGTGAAAAAAAATAAATCATCAAATTAACGAAAAAAAGTTAGATGAATATTGCTTTGAATTTGAAATACATTTAGCGCTTTTCGGATTTTCCCTCAGTATTTTTTATTTTTAATATCTATTGATTTTTTTGAAAATATTTGTATAATTTAATTTAGAATAAAATTAAACTTGTTGTTTGCTCTTCAATCCCACCAATACATATAATCTGATTTGTCAATTTGAATGAAAGGGCTTTGACAGTCAACAAATAATTCTTAGAAAGATGGCAAAGAGAAAAGAAAAATGCGTTAACAAAAAAATTTTTTCATTATTTTGCAGCATTTTTGTAAAATCATTCGCAATAAAATATGCTTCAGAGGAATTCAACTCGTTCAATACCTCAAACAACAAAGGGTGAATTGAAAGAAAAAGTTAATCTTAAGAAAGACGTTGGGCCAGCACCACAAATGCCATTTTCGAAAGTTCCGGAACCGATCCCAGCTCGAATACCACGACCGAAAATTAGCAAATATATTCCTGGGGAAACTGTACCACAATCACCTGATGAAGTTTGTTCTTGCTTTTCATTTTTTAATCAAAATTTAAATTTGACTTCTTTATCAATAAATTAGTGTTGAAAAATGTTTAAAAAAAGAAAAAAAAGAATTCAATTGTTTGTATGTTAACTTTTTGAAGGTTCAACGATCACACATTTTCACGAATTTAGGAAGCTGAAATAGCCGATCGATTAACTCCGTTACGCTCGGAGATGCGTACGTTACGAAGGTATTCCAACGGACGACCAGTGACGTTTTCCCGATCAACGCAACCCTTGAAAAATTCACCAGCAAAAATATCTTTTCCAATCTATGACAAAACTAACGATCCAATTGATTTTGAAGATAGGTAAAATTTCATATATAATGTAGAAATTGAACAGGAAATAGATTCAAAAAATTTTTAATCTGAATCAGAAATTTAAAGTTTGATCCTGCTAAGCATGCTGAATTAAAATATAACTTGTCATGAAATTAAAAATTGAATTAGCAATATTTTTGCAGCACGAGTTCATCTTCCGATTCGGAAGGTTCATATGATACGAACGAAGCAGGTACTGCTGCGCAATTTGAATTAACGCCACAGCTTAGCGAAGCGATCGAAATTCTCAAAAAACACTTCCAAAAATCGGATTCAGTTGAATCTGACTTGCTGGTAATTGAAATAGAATTATTGCAGTTTTTTTCTTTTTCAGATCTAAAAAGTCTTTATTCAACTTCTCTGTTCTATTTCTCTTTTAAATGCTAGTTTTAATTACTCATCAAAAATTAAAAATTTGATTCATTCAAGGATTGGGCAACGAAGCATGCCAAACATGAATGGTTGAAAACGGCAGCAAGGAAAGCATCATCAGCGATCCAAGTAGAAGGCTTCATCGACTTCTTAGAGGCAGCATCAGATGCTGTTCTTAAATTCGTCGTCAATTTGACCGATCCTAATGTTAGACCTTTTTTTTTTTTCTTCGAAATTCTTAATGTAAAGAGAGAAAGAGAAAATTGGGAAGGAACGAAAAAAAAAAAAAAACTTTTCTGGGATTCAGATAATGATAATTTAGATTAGTATTGCATAATTGTTTTAATTAGAAATTTCGTTTAAAAGTTTCATATTCAGGTTGCGATTGAATTTCAAAATTTAACAAATCTAAGATTTTTTCCAGGAAAATACTGCTCTTCATTATGCAATATCTCATGGTAATTTTAACGTTGTTAGTGTCCTATTGGATTCGCGAGTATGCAATTTGAATCGTGCGAATAAGGTCAATTGATAAACTTGAATGAAAATTTCCAGTTTATATTATCAGTAAACAGTAATGATTTGAAATTTGATGGATTAAACTCAATAATTTGAAATATTCATGAATTTCATTAAATTTAAATTAGCAAGTAATTATTGAAATGAAATATTTAGGCCGGATATACAGCGGTAATGCTTGCATCGCTTTGTGACGCATCCGATGAAGTTGAAGCTGCCGTTATTCGTCGATTGTTTCAATTAGGTGATGTCAATGCTCAAGCTGACAAGGTTTATATATTTTTTTAAATTATTCAAAATTTCTTGATATTATTTCCTTCGATATTTGTTATTTATAAGCAATTTATTTTTTGACTGCAAGAAAAGTAAAATAAAATAAACAAAATATCAGAATAAATCCTTAAGAAATTTGTGTTAAATATTAAAAAATTTGAAATTTTAATCTAATTTTAATGAAATTTTTTATGTTTTAGCACGGACAGACAGCATTAATGTTAGCTGTTTCTCATGGCAAAATTAATACGACAAAGCTATTGATCGATTGTCATGCTGACCTTAATATACAGGTTTGATCGATCATTATGTACCAAATTAAAACGAGTAGTTTATTCGCAAATTTTCTCAATGTATTTTAAAGTTTTTGTTAATTAATTCAAAAATCATAAAGTCCAAAGATCGTACTATAATTTTCAAATTTATGAAATGAAATTAATTTTAGGATGAGGAAGGTTCTACAGCTTTAATGTGTGCTGCGGAACATGGCCATAAAGAAATCGTAAAATTATTACTTGTACAACCGGATATCGATGCTTCACTTGCTGATTGTGTATATTTTTTTCTGTTATAAATATATTTTTAATTTATTCCTGACAAAAAATACATTTAAATTAATTCCCACTTATTGATAACATTTAAAAAGTCAATAATCAATAAAAATCAAAAAATCAATCTTAACAAGTTTTTATATAATTTGTTGGTAATTTATTTTTTCAAACGCTTAAGAAATTTAGAATTCGAACTTATCTGACAAATTTAAATTGAAATAACCAAATATAGGGAGATATTTTGAAGTCAACAATAAACATTATGCAAGAAACATATTGCAGAAGAAGCGATTGTCTTGATTCTAGAAACTCGTATTATTATTCATAAAATAGCTATAACTAGCTTTACGAATATATGCTCACAAGGCTGACATGAGCAATTAAATTCATTAAAAAAAATTATACATTAAGCAATATTTTAGGATAGTTCAACAGCCTTGTCGATTGCGGTAGAAAATGGCCATCGTGATATTGGTCTTCTGATATATGGCCATCTGAATCATGCATTAAAACAAAACCAAAAAAAGATTGAATCAAGTTCTTGAAATCACGCTCATCATCAGATTACCCATCCGATAGCTCATCATTTTTATCTAATGAATTATTAGCAGATAATATGCTGCTTGATAGCCTATTTATGATAATAGAATTAAAATCATATAGAAAATTATAATTTTAAATAATTCAAACAAAAATTGCCAAATTTTTTATCGAAATTATGATTAAATTCATTGATTCATTCATTATTCGGATGGAAATAATATCGAAAAAATCGATTTAAACAGTTAAATTATTGTGATAAATCGGAAGATTTGTTCAATATTGGTTTTTGTTATTTTTCTGTACGAATTTCGACCACAAATAAATGACCACTTAGTTACTCACTTAGTTTATTTATTTTATTTTATTTTATTTTTTCAATTAAAACTGTATAATGCGCATTTGTATAGACTAAACTGAAACGACATGTGCAATTTGAATTTGCAAAATAATATTTCGATGCATCTCCGGGAATAAAAGTTCAGCTTCATACTTGTACTTTGAAATTATCCTAATATGTTTTGATTTTCATTGAAAACGAATCCGAACAATTTAAATTATATCACATATTTGCAATAATTTTATATATTAGCAAAACTGGGTTAAAAATAAACTTGAAAAAGAATGCAACTAGATTTTTATAACATAAAAAACCGGAATTTTAAAGGAAGGAATAATTCTCAATGGTGGTATTTAAGTAATTGAATTATTGATAAACCGTTAATCACAATGATTACTAATATAATTACCTTAAAGTACTAATTTAATTTACATTTTAACATACTAGTTTTTGACTCCATTTATATATTTCTCCAAATTTCAAACATTTGTTTTGAATAATCTTGATTATTTTTAACATTGCAATGATTTATAAAAAATGCAATGTCATCTGAAATGTAGCAGAAATATTTTTATATCATCATTAACTTCATTAAAAAATTTCAAAAACCAATATTTTCAAGTTTCATATCACTTCCGCTTCATGAAATTTATACAAACTTTTTCTGGGAAGCAAATGCGACAAGGCTATTTGTTCGATTGATATTTGATTTGTTCCATTGAGTGACAAGAATTAAAAAAGGGACAGCATATAAGTTATAAAAGTATTAAAATAAGAACTTTAAGAAGGTATCAATTGATTTTGTAGCAAAGTAGCTGCAAAAGAAAAGTTTATAATTGAACTGTTTGGAAAGGAAAGTAATACTGTTCCAAAAAAATTGTTACTAAGTTTTGCTATAAGTTTGTTAAGTTCCGAAAATTGCTATTAAATATACTTATATTGTTGCTTAAAACTTCATTAGAACTATGATAAAAAAAAAAAAAATTACAAAGTTTGCTTAGATTTTGTCGTCAAGAAGAGAATAAGTAAATATTTAAAAAAAAAAACGATTAAACATTTATTTACTCGTTTTTCTTTTTTTTTTTCACTTGAAAAAAAAAAAGAAATTAAGCTGAAGTAAATTCGTTAGAAATTTTTGAAATTAGCAGACTGGGATGATTAGGTTGGCACTAAGCTATACCGGATGATATAGAGGTATTGGTAAAGATATGATTTCAAAGAATACAGATATAGATGGTACCAAGTATTACCAGGTATACAAAACTTAAAATGAAGGTGGAGAATATGAGGTAGAGGAAAGGAGCAAAATTGATAAGCGTTGTCGAATCGTTCAGTAAACATTTGAGTTTTCAGTTAAGTTTGACTTTTTCAATGTCATCTCGATTCTGACTTGGTGACACTCTGATTTATAATGTAATGGCGATGAAAAATTGAGTAAATAAAGAGGATTGTGGAGGACAGATATGCAACATATCGATGAGGTTAGTTAGATATACATCAAATCACACCTGTGCTGATGATATCCATTCAATCTACACCTGACACTAACATTTCGCATAAAAACTTACCTTTTCTCTGCAATCTCTAGAAATGTACTCAAAGTAAGGAATTGCTAACAACCTGGCAAAATGGTGACAGTTATTTGAGAACTAACTCCATCATCATTCAATCGCTTTTTTTTCATCATTCCAATGCTCTCCGATTACGGATTCTGTCAACAAAACAGCAAGAATTGTCGATTCTATCATATTTATCTAAAGCAATCAGCAATCAACAGCAGCAATGACAGTCAGTCAGCTCGTTAGTCAATCAATCATACTGATCCTGAAATTCTCGAATCCTCAAATTCGGTGCTGAAATTCCCGAATTTCTGATCTTATTGTTGAAATAACAGATTGTTATAGAGATGAAACTATCGACCCTGTTTATTTTTGGACTTGTTTTAATGATGATGGGACACGGGATAAGGCAAGATGTTGGCATAGCTGAACATAATGATGATTAGGCTCATTAATTTAGAGCCTAATCAATTTGTTCAGAATTTCAGCCGTGCTACATTAGGCCATCTCTCGGGTATCCGATCTTCTGCTCTACAAATTTCAACTATTTCTTCCTTTTCTTCTAATTGCTCATGTTATTTGTTTATCAATGGGATACTCAAGATCCCAGATATCAGGTATGATATTAATGAAACAAAGAGAATTAGTCTAATAAGCTTAAATTCTGTAGTTCTAATAATTTAAGGTTTTTTAAGCCACTTGCAAATTACAGTTACTAATTATTACATTTTTTAAATAGCTTTAAATACATTTTCCTAAACAGTGATAAAGCTCAATTAATGTTTGAAATAAAATTTAGTAGGTTTTTTTCACAGATGAAAGAGAAAATTAAAATTTCAAGGTTAGCATTTCAATATAAAGTTTGAAGTTATTTGATAAAAATTCTTGTTTGATTTTATCAATATCCGATGAAGTTTTTCAATCCATTAATCAACTAAGAAAATCATATAAAGGGATATTTCAGGAGTATAAATGCAAAATCATAAACATGGAAATGCTATGGCTTGATAAAAAAAAATAAAAAAAAAAAAAAAAGAATCAGCAAGAAAAAATATGGATTCAACAATTTTTGAGGAAAATTATGCTATCTTTTTTTGTATACAAAATATATATGTCTCAAAGAATACTACAATAAATCTATTGTAGTTGAGAATATAAAAAATACAAGAAAAACTGATTGATTTAAATCAACTTATTGGCTTTTACATAATATAAATTTACTCTTTTAAATCCATAATCACAAATATGATGCCATAATTGAAAGATGGGATACAAAGTAATATACAGGAATTATGAAATACAAATTAATGTGAAAGCGTTTGGGAAATTTGAAATACATTTAAATGGATGCTATCTTCTTTCCTCACCACTTTCATCGTCCACTTTCACTTTTGCAAGTTCATCAACAGGTAAATAAGGGAATTGAAATACTTTGGCACCTTGCTCACAGCTATGATCCCAAGATTTGTCCGCATTTAGATCCACTGTTACTACTTCATTCGATTCCTGATTATTTTTCTTGGTACCATAGTTACTGCTTGCAATACGGACCGAGAATCGTACATCACTCAGATCAACCCGAACATTGGGTAAACATATCTCATATGCTGTCAACCAATGAAATTTGGCACGAGGAGCTGGACAACACTTATCCTGAAAATACAAGAAACAAAACGGAATAAAAATAGTTCATTTTTTTCATTTTTCTTCTTAATTTTTTTTTTTAATAACTTCGCAGAAAATTCTTTAAAAGTTTAAATTATTTTCTTATTTCTCTATCTCTTTCTATCATCTTTCTTCCTTTCCTTTTGTTAAACAAGTTTATCTTTCAGAATCCTTCGAAAATTGCACGTTTTTAACGGAAATATTTGATTATCTATAATCAATTAATGAAAAATTAAAAAAATAGATACATTTTCGAACTAATATCGTGTTGAATATTTATAATTATAAGGAAAAACTAACATCATCTTGTACAAATTTGTAGTAGCAACAACGACTAAATGCATCGCCGGCAGTGTTAATTGCTTTACTATCATTCAAACAACATTTATATTTAGCCTAAAAGTACAAAATGTCAAAATTAAAATATCATTGAACAAAACGAAAAATTTATTTTCACAAAATCATTTTAAAAAGCATCATTTATCCATCCAAACTGATAATACTGTTAGTATTCGTCTAATATCAATGTCATAATGTTGATATAAAATTAATTTGTTTTTAAAAAAACATGCCAAACTTACTAATAAATTTTCAGTAATTGAACTTAGACATAAATAAATCTACTTAGAATAAACAATTTTTATAAATTGATACAATTCTTTCTTACAAACTTTAATTTTCTAAAAATTTGATTCAATATTTAGAATAAAAAAAAAAAAAAAGAAAACAAACCTGAAGAAATTTCTGCATGCAACACAATTCAGTAGTAGCATTTGTGCAATGTTCTGGCATGCATAAATCCGTCAAGTAAATTCCTTTATCACAACATTTGCTCATCCTATCAGCACCCAATCTTTTTTTCTGAATGATTAAAATGGACTTATGCAATAATTATTCGTCAATATTTAAATATTTTCAGAATTTTATCAGTAAAAAAAAAACTATTTAGAAAAAATTTCAGGCTTTTTTTGAAATTTTTTTTTTCAAAAAAATTTCACGCTTTTTTGAAAAATTTTTTTTTTTTAATTTTTTTTTTTTTTAATATTTGCACATGAAAAATGTTTGTTACCTGTTCAATGCATATTTTATCTGTAAAGGCAGCGCATGGTACTTGATAGTCGAATAGAATTGTCGGTTGTTCTGGAGGTTCTGTACCCAAGATTTGCGTCTGAAAATTCAACAATTTTTTAAAATGAAATTTCAAAGCTTCAACATCTTTTGAAAATTATAAATTCATTCATTGATATGAATACATGATGCATTTTTAAAAGTTAATCTAAAATTGAATCTGTCCCAAAAAATTAGTTCAATCTTCATTGCTTGTGTTATTTACGATTTATAAAACAGAAAAAAAAAAAACCAGGTGATATGTTAAAAGTCTATGCTTTATCCCCAAGCAGGTGAAATATTAGATAATCGGAAAATATGTTGCCTAATTTGTTTCCTAAACTCTTCAAAAAGTAGCTGCTTCTTTGACTGACCTTATTTTGATAGATAAAATTCAAAGAATGTAGATATTCAAAAAAATTAATGTAATTCCAACCCTTTGAGTTGGAGCAGGTGTTATTTCACTATCCATCGGCAAATAATCATAATCGTCATACAAAGACGATGTTTTCGTTGTTGGATTAATGGAATCAAAAGATACTGGCGTTGTCATTGAATAATCTAAAAATGAATTCTTCAAAGATAATATTGAACACCAGATAAATGAGCTATAACATTAATGATCCATTCTGGACTATTATTATTACTATTATTTGTCACAGTAACCCATTCCGCCACTACCACTGTTACTACAACCTTCCACAGTTACCCATCGCGGTGGCACCACTATTACTATCATCCACAGTATTCCATCCTGTTGGCACTACTGTTACTACCTCTTTCTACAGTAATGTAGCCTGTTTATTATTGCTAATATCATCTTCTACAGTAATCCTTCCTGGTGCCTACCATTAATACTTCTACCTTTTACATTTTTTATCATTACTGTATAAAAGTAATTCATTTTTGACCTACCTGAAGAGCTAACATTATTGATACAAATGATATCGAAATAACAACATAATTTTTTGATTCTACATAGTATGTTATGATAATATTTGAAGGAATAAATTTTCTCAGTGATCAAAATTATCAGAAAGTTTTTGGAACTAACTTTGAACATATTGCTGATGATGTGGTGGAGCCTTAAATTGTCTCCAATTGCTGCTGTCTCCTTGATCAACCAGACGTCGACGTTCTTCATCACCATTTACATCAGTATAAAGTTGGCCTTTCATTTTTTGTTCTTGCAATCTTAATTGTTCTTCAGTTCTTCTTCTGAATTCTTCGTTTCTTCTTTGTTCTTCGGCTCTTCTCTCGACTTCCTGCAAATTAAATAATCTCGATGCAATTTTTTTTCCTGCCAATACTTGCTAAATTCTTGATGCTATTTATTTCATATTTTACTCAAATGAAATAAATCGCATTAAGAATTCTTTTAAATGGAACTTTTTTGATAAAAATCAAAAACATTTCTTATTTCAGCAAATTCTAACTGAAAATTTTCAACGATTTCAAGAATACGCAAAGGATATTTAAGAAGTTTTAAGGAATCACTTGTTGGTAAAGTCTTTGTCGTTCCTGATATTGTCGTTCTTCATGCTGTCGTCGTATTTCTTGCAATCGTAGTTGCTCTTCAGCCCTCCTACGTTCCTCTTCTTGTTGCCGAATTTTCAGTCGATGTTCCTGTTGTATGCGCAATTGTTCCAAAGCTTCTTCATACTTTTCTTTCTCTTTTCTCTCGTTTTGTTCACGTAATTTTTGCTGTTTTTTCCGTTGCTCTCGACGATATTGTTGCTCTTTTATCCGTTGCTGTTGTTGTTCACAATCTTGACTTTCATTTTGACTCATTTGACTGGAGAATGGATGTGATCCATTCAATACTCTCCAATCACTTTCTCTCGAGATGTTATTATCCGGTCCAATCATAACTCTTCGTTGATTGCTTTCAATTCTTAAATATCAAAACAAGAAGAAAAAAAGAAGAAAAAAACAAAGAAGGAAAAAATCACTTGTTTTGTAACTCAATTGAAAGTGAGAAATTAACGAAATAGTAAAATACAATCATAAAAGAAATAATGCACTATATGCTTTAAAAAGCTTTCTTTGAATAATATTATATAGCTTGAAAGATTATGATGTTGTTATAAATCAGAATAAAAAGAAGATAAGGAGATTGATGGACATAGCTAGAAAGATTTCTTCATTTTAACTTCTGATTTGCTGTTTTTTTGAGATTGTTGAAAATCCTACTTACTTTTAAATTCTCGTTAAATTCATTTTCATCGCTTCCTTCAAAATATTTTTGGTGGAAACTAATTTTATAACAAAATTTGATCTAATCTTAAATTTCAAATGATAGAATTTAACATTCATATTGAAAAATATTACTTCGGTTGTGTTTGCTGCGAAGTTCGTTTTTTAGACATTGATATTCGCTGCTGTTGTTGTGATTTAGCGCCACTTATCACCATCTTTTGATTTGAGTGATCATCAGAAGTTCTTTCATATTCTTTACGCATTGGAGATATTGTATTAGTTCGCAGTGAAAAGCGTTCATGATCAGGTGCAATATCATGTTGGCGATCCGAATTTACTTTATGTCTCTTATCATTTTGTCGATATATCACTGCTTTGATGAACTGAAATTTTCTGGAACTAGAAGAAATTTAAAAAGTAAATTATTTCGCAAGAAAATTGCGATAGTTGGTTGAAGTTGAAACTGAGCTAGAATTTTTCGGAAAAAGTAGTTTTTTTTTTTCGATAATTGGTCATAAAACTTGATGAAAATAAAAAGCATCAAGAAATAAATTTTTCATTTTACTTAGCTAGTTGTAGCTACTGGTTTATAATCATAATGATTCTCCTTTTCTTCCACTACTTTTCCCCAACATATCATCATGATAAATGATTTGGAATTAAAGACATAAAGTGAAACATAGCAGAGGATCTTTGTTTTGATAGAATTTGTAGTAACCAGAATTTCTGTGGTATAAATCCAAAATAAGCATATTAAATCTTTTCGGGTTTTTTCTCGATAACCGAAAAGCGAATACAAAACAATTCGGATCAGATTTGACACAATTTGAACAATTAATCATCAGCCTAGTTTCCTTAATTTTATTGTCAAACTTTCTAAACAAATCAATTACTCTTTTTCAACTTTTCTCACTGAGAATTAGCTTGTCAGCAAATGATTTTCTTGTTCACTTTCAACGTCTTTTCCTTTTTTCCAATTCCATTTCTTAACATTTACTAAAGATGATGAATTGAGCTGAGCATTAATGATTTAACCTTTTAGCATTTTGATGTATTCCTCGTTGACTCTGTTCAGTTAAAGATGTCTGTCTTTTTTAAATCTATCAAAAGTTGTCTATTTATTATTTAATGAAAATCCCTCATTAATAACAAAAAGGATACTTCAGAAAAAGTTAATATTCTTTCGTTCTCAAAACAGCTGAATGAAAGGAAGTATTATAATTCTTTTCGCGGATGGTTTGATCGTGAATATTTAACTAATAATTTTTTTCTCTCTATTAGTTTATCCTATTAATAATTTTCTTCACTCGACTTGCACAGGATATTTATTGGATTAATTGATTTCCATTAGAATAAATCTACTAATACCGAAAAAATCGAAATATCTTTTGGAATATAGATATGACGAAATAATCGTTTAATTGAAATTTGAAATATTTCTCAGATGAGTGAGTCATTTATTCATATATCGGCACAAAGACCTTTGTTCTATCATCTTTCAATCTGCTGATAGAGCTCATATGCGTTGTCTAAAATGGTTGTAAAACATGTTGTCTGAAATATTGGAAGGACTAATGTTTGTATGTACGTAGTTTAAAAATATAATATTTTTCATTTTTCTCGAGAAACATTTCTTCACTTAATAAATTGATTATCTAACCTCATTAATCAGCACTAAAGAAATTCCTTGCTTCCTTTTCATAGTTAATGTCCGAAATAGATGTGATCTAAAAAGTCTGCTTAAGTTTATGCATAATATGACCTCATGTTTTATTCAATCCCGCTTGTTTTGATTATGCACTTTAGAATTCTTAAAATCAGCTTCTGAAAATTCTGGAACATTTCAAGTCAGGAATTTTACTGAGAAAGTAAAATTTTTCAACAACCAATACTGATCGATTTTTATTATGTTTTGGCTTCATGCTGAAATACTCGCTTCCACTCCTGGTATAATTTAAACACATGCCTCCAATCAGAAGATCTGTAACGGAGGTGACCATACTGTTCAAAAGATTCTGTTAATTTGAATAAGATCGATCGATCTTTCATTCTATGAAATACATCATCGTTTAACTTTCTTCTCAAATAGACTAAATATGCTAACGTAGAACTTGTCATCTCTCACCATTGATGTTAAACATTTTAGTTTTGTCGTTCTTTCCTTAAATACCAAACTTTCTGAAGTATATTTCTTTCTTTTTTTTTCAATGTCCGCATAATATTTACTTTCTTAAAATACAGATTGCTTCTGCTTGCATTCAAGTTCTTCTAGTCCACTGTCATTGACATCAGCATTAATACACATATCATTTTGGTTATCTTTTTTCTATCATAGTTGCACTGATTCGTGATAAAATGGAATTTCAAAAAAATTTTTGGATGATAATAAGCAGCTCATCTTGATGATAAAGCTCATTGCTTCAGCTCTTATCTGAGATTTTCTGCTTTATAAACTCCATACTTTATCTCTTCAGATTACAGGCAGATAATTTTCCATAAATTGTGATTTTCAGCTGAATGTGATGTACATATTCATCTCAGGCTAATCAGTCAAAAAAGTAAAGTCATAAGAAAGATAAAATCTGAAATGCTCGAACCAATTTTTGATAATCTCAGCGTACGTTACCTTTCTCTCCGAAAAATTTGGTTGCCATGAATGATTCAAAAATTCCGGATTTTTTCTTTTTCTACTACCACATTTTTTAGAGCGATGATATATATCGAAAAATGAACTCCGCTATTGTTTCTACTTTAATTAATCGTTTTTAACTCCACATCATTTGAATTTATATAAATGAAATTAATTTTGAATTCTAAAATTTGCTTACTTTTTGAAAGAGATAGCAAATTTATAACTTTGAAAGAATCTTACGGTTTTTTTTGTTTTATCATTGAGTGTAGAATCAGCATAGGTTGTATCGATGGATTTCTGAGATATTAGCAGATTAGCTGGATTATATTGACACCAACCACACTGAGCATAGTTGACAGCTAATTTCAATGCTCGGAGTGTATGTTCAGACTTTGTTGCATCACTTTTTGGATGTCGAATAAGGTTGGCTAAACGACCGCATCTAGAAATGTTTGTTACAATAACTTCGAAAATATTGAGATGCAACATAAAGGTACAACTTTCCAAATCTGATCAAAAAGATATCAGTATAAACAATGCATTTCTATTTATG
Source organism: Onchocerca volvulus (assembly GCA_000499405.2). Taxonomy (NCBI): domain Eukaryota; kingdom Metazoa; phylum Nematoda; class Chromadorea; order Rhabditida; family Onchocercidae; genus Onchocerca; species Onchocerca volvulus. Next base: position 6,123,199 of record HG738140.1, read on the forward strand.
CGGATTTCGACGTCTAGCAAGCTAAGATATTAAAAAATTTGAAAAAAAAAAATTTAAAAATAAATTTAAAGATTTTTTTTTCCAAAGCTTTCACTGTACTAAAATTTCTTTATTACTGTCAAATTCTTGAAATAAGAATTGAAGAAAATTCAGATTGAATACGTGGAATAATTTTTTACCGATCATAAATAAAATGATCATGAGCAGATCCTGAAAGTATGTTCCAGATTCGTTCATTTAATGATTCCATACCAATTGTAATACGAGAGAATTCTTTTCGATAGCGCTCGATCAGGCGAGAATTCGCACCGTACGGTGCTACAACAACAATCTTGATTTCCGGCAATGTTTCCATTATTGTTTGAAATCTAGAATTTAATTTTCTTGAGGAAAATCCAGAAATTCAACTTGGCAAAAAAAAAAAAAAAAAAAGATTTATAATGGAATATTTGAGAGGATTATCGTTAAAAAATAATTTAAAAATAAATTTACTTCATCAATTGTTTGTGGCAATGTTCGCATTGCATAGGCATTAGTACTACTAATAGAACAAATCCTTTCGAATCTGCAACAATATTTTGACCATCCAATGTCCATGATTTTGTCTGATTGCATAATATCGGTGTACTCTACAAAAAAATATTAGCATTAATCGAGACAAATGTACACTTATTCTAAGTTTGAAAGAATATTTGTTGTAAAATTGCTCTGAATTTTGATTTCTTGATCTTAAGAATTCCACTTCATTTTATTCGTAATACTTTTTTTGATCAATTTACTATTCATAAATTTAATATGATTAGAATACTAAAGTACCAGTGTTTCAATCTATGCACTTATTTAACTCTTGAAAGGTTGATAATAGATCTATCAGATCAGATCAGTGCGATCACAATCAAAAACATTCATAACTTATGCTCCATTTCTCAAAAATCAGATCCGTAAAGAATGCTTAAATATTAAAAAAGTTGAAATCTTCACATCTCAAAAAATTTAGTAAAAAAATAGATTCTTGCCTGTTTTATTGCAAATCTGAACTTATTCTTCAGAAAAAAATTAAAATGAATATTATGAAAGTTTTTATCAAATAGCAATAAAATGCCGGAAAATAGTTGATATCAAAATGTATCGATAATTTCAGTATTGTTACAAAATTATTAAGCAGTCAATTCATCATTGCTGTACTTTTGAAGAACGAAGCAATTCCGAACAAAAAAAAAGAAAAAAAAAAAAAAATTGAACCTTGCTGAAGAGAATGAATGAGCGTATAAAAAGTTGAAGGAAGAGAAGAAAGTTCATTGAATATGATGATGCTATTAGTTGATGATGAAGTGATAACAAAAATGCTTATGTAAGTTTAAAAAAGTTACGAAATGAAGAAGTTCTGTGAAATGTGACATCATCATATTCAATCTAAGCAAGATAAAGAATGTAAAGGAAATTTAACAAGACTCATATCGTATCAGTTTTGCTTAAGATGAAAAATGAAAAACTTTTATCAAAATTATGAGAACTTTGCAGTTCTAATTGCTGCTCATGCTTAATTATATAACATATACCATAAAAACTGGTCTTTTGACATCAATATAAGATTATCAAATAAAACTGCCATTTAACAGTTTAAATTTTGGATATATTGAAAAATTCTTGAAATAACTTTTACCTTGACAACAGGTTTCGCAAATATTATGATAGATACCAGCAACAACAAAATGTCAAAAAAGATGACACTGGAGTAATATATTTTTTGCATATTTATTACCAAAATAGAAAGGTCACTACCAAGATAGATGAGTCATTACCAAGACAGAAAAATCCATAAATGGGTCAAAATCACTGTAAAGGCCAAAAAAAAGGCTATTAAGGAATCTTGTCCTAGACTCTGGACAATGTGGTCGAGAAATTTCAAAGAAAATAGATGGACTTCTTGAAATGAGAGAAGAATTCGGTGCAGGACAGATATGAATATCAGTTAACAGAGCGGCTGCACTACTTTATCACCGAACACAACTGTTCCATCGAGAACTATTAATCTGCAGCAAAACGACCGCCTGCAAATACAATGGCTAGCTGTTATCAACTTTCAACCTCTGATAACAACATATGTCTCTCGCCTCGAACTCCTTACCTTTGTTTATCATTACGATTCCAAGATGAAATAAATCCACAAGTTGTTTACTCCTTTGCTCATCACAGAAATGTAATTGACACCACTAAAAAGTCCTAACGACTAAAAATGTAATATCCTTCCGTCAAAACATTCAAACTTACACTAATTTTAAAATGATGTGCTTAATTTTTATAGTTTCATTGTTAAAAAAATTTGATAATTAAAAAAACATATAAAATACCATTCGAAAATCCAATCTTTCTATTCAAATTTTCTTTTTTTTGTTTATTTCAGAATTAAAAGAGAAAGTTATGAAATGCATATTGCAAATGAAACAGAAAATTTTAGTAGTATTTCTCGAAAATTTTACGAACTGAAAATTCGTTATTTTTTTTTTTTTTTTAACTTTATATGAACAACTTTTCTGGGAAATCACAAATCAAAAATTCATTAATTTTATTCACAGTTTAAGCTTTCCTGCTAAAAATTTCGAGATTTTCAGTCTTTTTCTGGATAAGATTGAAAACTACCTTATTTGAAAATGATTATGGTATGAGAAAATCAGATGATTGATAAGTTGACAAATTGCGAACTGTTAAATTTTTTGGAGCAAAAACTGACGAAGAACTTCAGTGATAAATAGACTAATCTGAATGTTTAATTTAGTTATTCATTAAGTGAACGGAATCAAAAAAATAATTAAAAAATTTTCCAAGTCATTGGAATGATAATTTCTCTCAAGGTAAGGACATAATTTTTTGAGCGCAGTTTCTTTTTTTTTTTTTTGCAGTCGCTATTTAACAGTGTTGTAAACTACGTCGTATTGTTTACGTGATTAAAGCGTTTATTATTTCTCAGTAGAATAAGCCATAAATTATAATATCATACACGAGAAATTTCCTTTTTAATTGGAAATGTTGATTCTCATCGTGAAACAGGCAAAATTACATAAAAATGTCATCGTCGCCTAATGCAACTATTTTGTCGCAAACAATACTAATACCATCGGGTTTGTGATTGGTTTGCTACAAAGCTTTTGCAATATCGCTAAGCGACGATGACAATCATTGTTCAACCTCCTCCATTATGAAAATTATTAATCTCTGTAGGTGTTGAATTGTCATTTCTTTAAATGTTGGGAAGCTGTTCAGTTGAGAGTTTTATGCAATTTATGGGGAGTTTCTAGGATCTTTTGATTCATTTCAAAATTCGAAATTTCCAGGAAGAACTTGCTCTATTTTGATTTCCATATTGAAAGTTTCTGACTATTGCTAATACTTTCCGTAAGGATTTATCCTTTACCGAAAAAATATTTCGATTGAGATTGACAAGTAGCAATTAAATAGAAAGTAAATGTGAATGGATAAGCATATAATTCATAGTGATGTTTTATTCGTACCTTGAAATAACTATTCAAATAACTTTGGAATTTCGTTTATACGGACTTTATGCTCTATGTTGATTAACAGAAAGTGTAGAAATATTTTTGTGGTTAAAATAAAGTAGTTCCGGAAATTTCTTTCTAAATTTTATTTTCCTATTATTTTCCATCATCTTTTCTTCCACTTCAATATCGATTTTTAGTGTATGATGATAATAGCAAAGTTATCAGTAATATCCGTTTTAAATTGCTATATGGGACATAATAATCATTTATCTCATTTTCATTTCCTTAAAGTCATGAAAGAAATTGTTTTAACGGACAGACTTTTTCGGAAAATCACCGATATCTTTTCGGATAAGCATCCGCGTTTACTATTCTTGATTTTCTCCAAAAAGTTGGCAGCGTTTAAATATCAAAACTATAATTAACGAATATTTAGAAGCTGTCATATCTCTAGACATTTGGAATTGCAAATTGTTATTTAATAATATTTCAGTTGCTTTGAATGAATTTTCCCATCATAATCACTTATCAGCACTTTGAAATGCAGTGGATAACTCACTAACATTGATATAGTTAATTTCTGATATATTGTAACAAGTGAATTCTAATTAGTAAAAATGACTAACCCTCCATTAGTCCCTATTTAAATCTATATTAATAACATCTGAATAATGTATACCATCTAAAATGTTCTGAAAAAACCACTGAACTTTACAGCATAATTACAAAGTTATTTATGACAATTAGAAAAGCGTTAATATTGAAGATTATCAGATTATCAAAGACTATCACCAGTTTTGTATATGTCATATCATCAGTTATTTAGCAAAAATTCTTGGATTTCAATTCGCATTTATTTTTTATTTTTGTTCCCACATTTCAAGTCCCGAAAACAATTGGATTATTATATTTTTTGCACAAATATTAGAATTTTATGATCAATATTTATGGTACACAAAATGGTTTCATGCATAAATGTGATAAAGATATGAAAAATGTTTATCTGAACGGAATGATTGGCAATAAAATTTTATTTATCGTAAATACAATCATACAAACTTTTCGGAATATAAACTTCCTACTTTTCTGAAGTGAAATACTTTCTATTTTTTAAGGTATAAAATCTGAATATGTAGAAGCACTGGATACAAATACTGAAATATACAGTTAATTTGTTACTAACCATCATATTAACAAAGATCAAAATAAACGGCACCCGCAAACAAACGAAACCAAGATTTCTGAACTTAGAATTAAAAAATCGAAAAAGAAAACCATCGCTTAAACCAACAGGTCCTAAACACAATCCATGATATAAATAAATTCAAGATTTGAAAAAAAATTCAAATTCAAAAAATAAATTAAAAAGTTGAACTAAACAAAATGATTTAAATTCCATTTGCAATATCATGATTCGACTATTCAATGCAGAATGTTTACTGGTGGAATGCTTTTTACATCGAGATGGAACATCTCGACACCTAATGTTAATAATCGTTGAGCAGTTTTGTGGATTAACAAAATTCACTGGTTAAGCTTTGATGGATAGATAAAATTCCAAGTTATCAAATAATCTCATTGCCTATATATGTTCAAATTTCATGGGAATTAGAAAAATGCATCACTTACTGAACAGCATTATAAAGACACTGCACAGACGATGAAAAATTTGCAATACCAAAATTAACCAAAAAATCCATGGCACCTTCACTACCAAGTTTATTTAAATCTACATTATCAGAATCTGTATCTACAAAGTTAAAAATTGCAGTTTCAAAAATGGAATTTTTTCGCAATTCAAGAAATGTTTTTGAGGAACTTGAGGATGTATTCCTTTCCAACGATTATTGAACGACTTCGCAACCATATCGTAAGCCTGTAATTGCTAATTTCTATTAATCCTAGAAATTTTTTTTCCCATCATTTACAAATCTTTATGTAAGAATGCGCTACATCAAAATCAAGAAATTAATAGTTGGGAAACAAAAAACATGATCAGATTCATAATAAAAACCGAAAAAATCTAAGGTGTTTACTTGAGTTATTTCTTAATTATTTCGATTCTTGATAATTAAGCACAACTTATTTGACGTAGGCTTTATATTTAATGATAACATCCTTTCTGTTCAGCAGTTTAATAAGAAAAAATGGAAATTTTTTCAGCTACTTGAAAACTTTTCTCCAGAATTTAAAAGATAAAACTTAGTACCTTAAATTATATCACTTTCACATTTGTGTAAACCAATCATGATCACCAACCACAAAAGAATGACAATTTACATAAATGACAATGAAAATAAAAAAAAGCAACCTTGCAATGAAGACAAGATCGAAATGTTCATTTCCGAACAGCTTCTTGGTTGTAACACCTAATTTTTCACTAATATAGCATAAATTTGGATCATTGTGGGTCAGCAATTGAATATCCTTTTGTTTTGCATATTCACGTAATTCAGGAGGGACCTGTTATGGACAAATTATGAAAAACTGTCAGAGTGAACTGAGGTATTCGACTATACCTAAATTTATTTTTGCTTAAATCTAAATTGAAATTTCATGAAAACTGCATAAAAACAAACCGTACAACAATGTTCAGTGTTATAATGGTCAATCATTGGGCGATAATCACTCGTGGATTCATAAAGCGCTTTTAACTGTTCATAGTCAAGATCCGCTACACCCAATGTGTTTACTTTACTAGTTCTTACCAAAGTTTCTAGCTGTTTCCAAAATGGCAGAATTTCTGATAACCACCTCTGTACTTCTGAAGGTACAGAACGATCTATAGCCTGCAAATTTTTTCATTTCTATATTTCAAGCTTTTAAAAATAATTAGAAATAAGTAGGGTAAACAGCAGCATTTTTGGTTTACAACAACAACAGTAGGATCTGTAACACGGTCTACAACAGCATTTTTTTTTTTGTATAAACATTTTATTTATCAACTGCATTCTAAAGTGTTTTTCTTCCGTCTCTCCTTATCGAAGTAAACATCATTGAATTCAGTACATTAAGAGCTATGTCTCGTTCACCTACTGATATATGTGCGATGAAGGATGGCAAAATGACAGCGAAATAAAAGAAGAGTAATAAGTTTGGGCAGAAAGTTTGGTACTTTGATGTTTGGTTCATTTCTTTTATTTTAAACACCAAAATATAATCATAAACGAGGATTAAAAATCACATTCAAAACCTAAAACCTGCACCAAATTTCATCTGATAGAAATTAATACTATTTTTAAGAATAGAAAGAAGATTACCAATTTATCATCTGGGGGAAAAGCAATGATCAACTGAGAAATTGTTTTGGTGTTAATCTCGTGCAAAGCTGTATCGACACTTTCTTCCACTTGTTTTATATCCAGTGAAGATAAAAATACCTGCAATTTGCGATGCTTCTTCACTTTAGTAGGAATTGAAAGTTATTCTCATATATTATGATATATTATAATGTATCTATACGTTTGCAAAAAAAAAGTTTTGAATTTCTTAAGTCTATAAGCCTCTCGCCTAGCCTCTAGCTACGAACCTCTCGTCTTAAATTAGTAAAGTAAAAAAAAAAAATGGACTTTCAAAGTTATCTTCATATCGGTTTTTTCGATGGTATTTAAACTGCAGTTTTCTGAATCACGACCAAGCATCACCGTACCATCCGGTCTAAAACATTATTTTCTTTTTTTTTTTGATATTTGACAATATTTTTTTTCTTTAAATGAAGCTTGTTTTTACTTGAAGTTTGAAATTATCACTTCTAAAGAAAATGTAGCTAATCTAAAAATGCTTAATTTCTAGATTTCCTCTTTCGAACTTTCAAAAATTGCGATACAACTGACCTCATCTTCAAATCCGGCCCATTTGATTCATCAAGTTGATGTTCAAGTGCAGCCAGAAGTTCTTCCGCTGAATTCTTGAACATTTGCTGAAATAGTTTTGGATGCCGCTGAATATTCCCAGTATTGATACGCACTGTTGGAGATTTCTGGATTTGTGACATAATCTCCATCGATGATAGATTAATGTTCGTAGACATTCCTGGAAACGATAAAAATTTACAGTTATCAATTCTACAGCAGTGAAGATCTATGCGACAATAATAACCATGAAAATCTATAGAAAAGAATAGCATATCTATGAAGATCTACAGTAAAATGAATCATCTTCCATTACTCCATCTCATCTGACTTTTAAACTTTCAAATAAATCACTCGAAATTTTCAAGCGAAAATTATTTTGACGAAAAATTGTACAATATTTATAAACAAAAAAGTCAAAATTGTTAACGATCAAATGACTACGAGATTTTCGTATCAATGCGAAAAAAAAGGAATGAACTGAAAAAAGAAGTGGAAATTTGTCTATTTTAAGCAAAATAAATATATATCGTAAAAAAAAAAGAGAAAGACGATAAATTAACATCCAGTGAGTAATGACATACTGAGCAAAAAACAAGCTTAGTTCCACGTAAACTTTCATCAGTGTAAAAAAAAAAAAAGATAACTTAATATTTAAAGAGCATAACTTGCTGAGCAAAAAAAACATCTTAATTCCACGTAAATTAAACTGCCTGAATGCTAATTCATCTTTTGTCTACACTGATAAAGACTTACGTGAAAGAAGAAAACACGTCTAACTCCACGTAACCTTCATCGGCATAAACGTTTACTCAACGACAAATTTGGGAAAAAACAAGAAAACGACGGCACATAACGAACGATTGAATGAATGGATGAATGGAATGGAACGGGTTATTCAGTGGTGAAAATACTGCGCAATAAAGTGAGAACAGAATATGGTAGGTGCAAAGAGTGACGAAGAAATAGCATACAAAGAATAGACGACAGAAAACATTGAATTGATGACTGATTGGTTGCCGTCAACTCAGTAAATATTTGTACTTGTACTTATATTTGATGACATTATACATCGGGAATAGATCAATTTTAAAAATCCATTTTGGGGTCATCAGGGATTCCGAACTTTCACAAATTAAGTATTCCCATCCATTACTTTGTAGTTCTTTTGTCCTGTGTATGAGTCAATTTCAACAAGCAATTTTATTAATAAACTAACAAGAACCGGTCATATAAATAAAAATATAAATGATTGTTTGTTCGAAATTTTAAATCTCCGAAAATCCTTAAATACATGCCTTATCTATATAATAACACGCGCCTACTCGAATGCAACGTTGTATCAAAATTTCAAAGCAATCGGTATGGAGCTTGCAATGTTGTGTAAAAATGAACAATGCAGAAAATGGGCGTGGTCAATAGATTCAGCTCACTTACTTATTTTTATCTGTCACAAATTTGCACGTAAATAAAAAAAAAAAAAAAAGGTATATATATATGTATATAGGAGCACGCATCTATTCGAATGCAACGTTAGATCAAAATTTGAAACCAATCAGTGAAAAACTGGAAATGTTGTGTTGAAATGAACAACGAACATTTTACATTTTTATTTATATAAATTTTAGAGATGCGAAGGCTCCACAGAGAAGCACTGTGTTTTATGACAATGAGGGAAATTTGGTAATGTTAATTTTTTTTTTCAAACTTAACAGTTTAATCTTGGAAAAGTTGAAAGATTTTGAAATCGGACTTGTGGATTTATTTTCAGTAAAACTTTTAAACATTGTTTTAAATAAATTATTCAAATAGGAAATGACACTTCATCGAAATCATTTATTGCTTTTAAAAGATTTAAATCAATATTCCCATCAAATTGAAGACTGTATGTTTCAATAAATCATACAATATATGATTATAAGCTATTGTATTATGAGTATTTACAAACAGTTCAGTAGAAATTTGAATACTTGAATAGCTGAAGATAGAAATGAAAGTTGATCATTCAATTTCGGGACCAATATATATTTTTCCCGGCAACATTTTCAATTTTATAGAGCATTCTTGCTCGAAAACCAGTGGTTCATATTCAGTACTGTTGTGTAACCATTGCAGACATCGATTGAAACACTGTAATTATTTTGTTTGTTCGAAAAAATAAAAAAAAAAAAAAAGAAAACAGAGACCAAAAATAGAGATCCAAAACAAATACAAAGTTCTATGGATCAACAAAATCATTTTCTAATTTAAATACTGCTTTTTGATTTAATAGGCATGATACGATGTTATTTACGATTGATTTTTAAAATGTTTTTGATGTTATGAATTTTCATCGAAATTATAACTTCTGAAAAGTTCACTTCATATTTGAACTGAATGTAAATGAACAATTAGTTTTTTTTTTTTTTCTTTTACTGTTGGAAAGTTCAGTATTTCGAGATTATATGTTATCCCAACAATGACTACTTTGATATTAAATCGAAATAAAAATTGAATCAGTACTGTAATGATATTCCCTTCAATTTTCTTTCTTTTTTTTTTCTTTCAAATTTCTCTAAATTCCTAAAATTTTCCAACAATTTATTTGATCTTCAGAGGCCAAAATTTGAGAGTTTTTTTTGCATTTTTTTGTATAAAACGAGAACATTTTGATAAAAACACCTAATGATTTATGTTTGGGTTCTGCAGTTATGTATGCTTCAAGTGATATTTTTTATTTAGTTTTTAAAGATTTGTCGAAATAACTTTGGAAATAGAAAATTCAAGGGTTACTTTATAAAGCGGATTTATTCTTCTGCATTCTTCGATTCTTTTTAATTTTTCCTCATTCTTGAGAGTAGGTATTTGCATTACTGTAATACATTCTGTAAGACAATACTCTTTCACGTCGTTATCATCATCAGCAAATACATCGCAACATACTGTATCTGGAACATAAATTAATTTTGACCTTTAGTTTGACCTAGAGATTCATTTTTTGATTAGAGTTAAATTTTAGTGCTTGCTTAATTCTACAAATTATGGATTATTATTGAGATCAAAATCCAAATCACAAGTTAGAACACCAATAATATCAATGAATAATAGCAAAATGAATGTGAATAGTTGAGAAGCTGCAAATGCTTCTGATGGATTAGAAACTGACCTGTAAGATTAAGCATTGATTGATATTCTCCATGCATTGCCTTCTGAATGCACAAGGTCACGTCAATTCTTGTTTCTAATTTCATGCCATCGCAACGAAGTGGTTTCGCAAAATCCACTGATTCTGAACAACATTCAGCGTATTCCTTAGAACAACATTGGGCCACCACTAAGAAAGGATTAAATAAGTTCTGTGTTCATTAAAAACTTTAATTGATATCTTATTAATAAATCATCAAGTAGTGCAATATCTTTTGAATACAGTAAGTCTCGTCAGTGAAATTTAGGAAATTTCAATCAATATTTCTAAAAATTTTTGAGAGATTCCAATTTATATTTCTTTACTATTCTGATCTCTTAAATTAAAGATAAAAATCTACTGGCGGATTCTCTCAGTTAGATCGAATGGAAACGATTACTGAATTTGAGAAATTCTGGAATACTGAAGAAAACACTGAAGTAATCAAAAATACAATCGATGTTATTTCTGACAGTTTTGTCACATACGGAACATTTGGAAAGCTAACCTTCATTAGTAGTTGGTAAGGAAGCATATGCATCATACTGAATACCAAATAATAAAGTCGTTAAAGTATAAATCGATATTAAAATTAGAAGAAGTCCCATCTCAACATAATATAGAAATTAAATGCTGTACTGAAATACAAATAACTTAAATATTATCTCGAAGTTCTTCCAGAGGTTGTATGTCTCTCTCGTCAATTGTTAGTGATCGCAAAGTTGGTAAAATTATTTCTGTGAGTTCTAAAATTCAATTCCTTGCTATGCATTAGTCAGAGACTTTTTTTTCGCTAATTTTAGAACAAAAAACCATGATAGCTCATGAAATCTCTTAAAAACTCATCCACAATTTTGTGATGTCAAACTAGATAATTGATTAGACAACAAACTTACTAATTACTAGTCCATAATATAGCTTGTCATCGAAGTTATACCTAAATTCTATCGATATCTATTGTGATCTTAACGAAGCATACAATCTCGTATACCTCAAAAACACTAAAAATCATCGGTATGATAAATCAGCTTTAAACTGCCTATTAGTTATCACAAGGAGGTCATGAATTTGATTCATTTTCATTGATGTAAACATATGAAAAAAAAAAAAAAAATGATTGTCTGTTGGATTAAATTTGCATAAGTGAATGAAAAGTTCGAGTGATTATTTTGAAATTATCACTCTCGACTAGTTTTGATATTATTCTCGATCTTTTGTCAATCTTATTCCATTCCGTTTTCTTCTTTCCTTCCTCACGATAATTCGCATGGATTTTTTTCCGGAAATATTTTTATCCATCAAATTCTTGATAAACATTCTTGATTTCTATAAAATGATCCTCAGAGATAACATTTACCAAGCCTGAATAATGTAATCATATCGTTGATAATAAATTTGTCGTCGTTTTAATCAATTTAATTGCAACGTGGTTGCAGCGCCGCCGCGTTGTGAAGATTGTTTTGGTGATTTATTATGGAAATAACACATATTTCCATGATAACCTTTGACCTCTTCTAGATGTATCGAGATATATTCGTGGGGGGATATGCACCGCCGCGCGATACAATAAGGTCGGTACGCAGATATTGATAACGATGAGTGGGAGGAGGAGGAGGAGGAGGAGGAGGAAGAGGAGGAAGGTATCCGAGACCACACACGTTGCTTCTGCTGTACACATCGATCAATCCGATACGTTTTCCTTGCAGTGTTGCAGTTTTAGCTTATCTGTTGCATGCATTTGCATGCATGCATGCACAATGAACTTTTAGGTAATGACTCTCTCTCTTACCCGAACCTCACGATATTGAAGTTCGAATCAGCGGTTTATTCATTTTTGTTTTAAAATAACATATAAGACTTTCAAGTTCGATCCAAAATGTAATACGGTTGAAACTGAAGCATAGTCATTATCGAAGAAAAAAAATTTAATATTTTTTGTATTGAATTTTATTTTAAATGTTAAAGTTCCATTGTTTATCTATCATTTATCATCAATCAGGAATGATATAGTGTGATAGCTTTATCTCGCACTTCAATACATACAATATTTTACAGTATTTCTTCGAGATACTGGAAACATTTAAGCTGTAACTATGTGAAATTTTAGGACATAATTCAGTAGTAAAGTTGGTAAATGAAGAAAGTACTTTTTACATCCAACTGATCGTGGAATAAATGAATCTATGAATATGTAACATATCGAATAATAATATGTATTTCATGCTTAATTTATTCATTTTGCTCAAAACTTTGCCAAAACAGTGTTTGGAAAGATTTTTCAATCTCATTTCTTTTCAACTGTTCGATTTCGAACTTTTTAATTTAAAAATTGAAAATTCTTTGAGTGAAGTCTTTCGAAGGAACACTGATAAAATTATATTCATAAACACTTCCCATATAATGTCATCGTTAATCATATTATTTTGGTTTATTATAACATGATTGGTAATAAAATTAATTACGTTACCACGACTCATAATATATTATTTTATCACAAACCATATTATCACGAATAATTATTTACCAGAAACGATCCATCAATACTTGATGCCTAGATGATCACGGTGGGAAGAGATTTAATGTTTTCATTATCGGATGTTCAGATGTTAAGAGCATTAGTAGTTGATTTATGGAGTTACTAAGTATGCGGTTAGTTTGATGTATTGATTTAGCTTTTTGAATTTAGAGGTTTTGATTTTTTTTTTGATTACTTTGGTTGAAATTTTTTGCAAGAATTACAGAAATAAATTTATGTCGTAATTATGTCAGAGTGAAAACGTGCATAAATGAAAAGTTTGCATTTCAGAAATCGCCAGCGTTATGGCCGAATTCGATAAAGATGAAGAGCCGTTACGAGCTACCTATACGCCATCCAGACCACCTTGGATTGGTTGTTGGAACAAACGTTGGGAACGACGTGACCAGTTTGTTCATCACTGTTTTTTCCAATTTATCATTCATTTTTAATTTTTTTTTTGATCTTATGATAATAGAATCTTTTTAGTTATGTGAATTTTTTTTCCAATTCCGGTTTGTGGCTCCTGTATATTTTTTTTTATTCAGAAGCAGATCGCGTAAAGTATGGTGGACTGAATTAGGCTGGACAGATGCAGCAACGGAAAGTGGTAAAATGGCTCTTGCAAGACCACAGCTAAGAGAGCAGGATCCGGAATAGTTAGTTTTAAGCTCGAATTTGAAGTTTATTTTTTAAAAAAGTTACTGTTATGTAACAGATTCAAGACAAGGAACGCTTATTCTTGCAACTGTAAGAATATATTTTTCAGCTATGACCCGAAAGTGCCCGATGGAACTTCTCTTGCTGGTCCGATGGGTCTGGATTCAACAAGATATCCGAATTTAACATGGAAAGGTGATCAGCCAGGAAATTACGAAGATTTTATGAATAAGGTAGGATTATTAGGCATTACCAAAAATAATTGTCAGCCGAAACATTTTGAAATAAATGTAAGATAATTGCCGATGAAAATAAGGAAGAAAGAAGTGTAATGAAATCATCAATTGACATTAAAGATGCGGAAAGTATGGCGTGAGAGTATATTATGCAATGGAAACAACAGCTATATCTACGAAAGACTTTAATTTTATGCGTAGAGCTGGTAGGTCAGCAACTCTCAGTAATATCAAGTCTAAATAAACTATAAAAAAAAAAAAAGAAAAAAAATCAAAATCAAAGGTAAACAAAAAAAATATCGAGACCATAATCCCAAAAAAAACAGGCCAAATAAGGTGTGTTTGTTTTTTTTTTGGTTTTTTTTTAAAAAAAATTAATTTAAGGGCATATTTTTCCTTTTAAATAGAAGAAATCTCTTTTTTTTTTTATTTAATTAAATAGTACTTTTCAAATGTTAGACTCATGCTTGCATAGTTTGTAACTGAGTATTTAGCATTGTAATACTCAGTTTGAGAATGTATCTGTAAGATAAGAAAATCGGCATTAGTCGTTAAAAAATTTCATTGTTGATACTGTTATATGACGCATTTATCTTAATAAATTTTTAGCTTTTCGAATTCTAGATTGTTTTGCGGCGTTTTCGATTCTATCATTCAATCCTTTTCATTTTCAGCTTTACAAAAGTTCCACGCAATATAAAGACATCGCCGCAAAATATGAGTTAACTGAAGGACCATGGCCTCATTATCAAGGCTTGAAAGTAATGCGCGCCAACAACAACTATCATGAATTTTTGGCAAGTCGTTAAATAGAAAATATTGAATTTTGGTGTATTGCTTTTTTTTTTTCTTTAAATTATAAGTATATCAAAGGAAATTCATTCCTTTAACTATATAACAAAACAAATAAATAAATCAAATATTACAACTGTTTGGTTACCTTCCAACAAAGTGTTGTGCGAGCGTAGTTTAGATGGATGATGAGAATAATGGAAAATATGTAGTCTCATGAATAGTTTTTTAAGACGATCCTAGTGCATTTTATATTTTTCTATATGAAGGAAATTAATTCTGTTATTTAGGCTAGATATAAAACAGCATGGTGGGTGCCGAAGCCATTTCGATTCTTCAATTCCCCACTTAACGAAGATCCCATCATAAAGGGATTGGCTTGCGCACAGTATACGGCTTTTTTATGTAAGTGTCGTTCTTGAATAGTTTCTGATGTCTGCAGAGATTATTTTTATTGTTTTATGAAATTTAGTTATTAGTATCTGCATCTTGCATAAAAGTAATGATGTTATTGAATAAGTGAACAAACAAATACTTAAAAGATTGCAGGACAAATAGCTATAAATTCAAATGCAGCTTGGTTATCGTATGAAAAAAAGTGCAGTTAGAAAATGAAGTTGGATAAATTTCTCTTTTCAGTGATCCCATACACTGGTTTGCATATTCGAGGTCACAATGTACTTCCTGTGCCAATCACTCCTTTATCAGCATTGAAGACATATTTTAAACTTCTACCCACTCCAGGTTTTTTTTTTTTTTTTCGGAGATCTTTTTTAATTTTTTAAAGTTTTTGCGAATATTAAGTACTTTGTTCTAGTTTTGCAAAAGTTTAATTTTTGATGTAATTTATTTGTTATTATCTGCTGTTAAAAAAGGCCGACGGCTAAAAGAACAGAAAAATTATTATAATTAGATAGTGACTCATATTTTCAACATAATTCTACTAATTCGGAAACATGCTGCTTTGAGTACTGAACATTCAGGATCTAATTTTTAATTCTGTCACAACTTGATCCCTTCAGTATATCTAAACCATTCAACATTCGACTTTACCGGTAGAGTTTTTATTTGTTTATAAGTTAATTAGTTCATCTTTGATTTTTGCATAAATATTTGTATTTCAGCTACATTAGCCTTTACGTGGGGTATAACACTAAGTGGCTCAGCAATGGTAAGACACAAAGACGATTTCACGAATCACCTCTATGCATCTACCGCAACAGGAATCGTTTTTGCAACAATGAGTAAGCAATTAAAATTTGTTTTTTGACATGATTTTTTTTTGCTTTTATACTTAAAAAAAAAATGAAGATTTTATGGAGTTTCTTTGGTATCTCATGAGGAAAATTCATTTGCTCAATCCTCGAGGCCTCTTCCCATCATTTTCTTTGACTGAAGTTTAATAAAATATTTTCTTCAGTTATCAAAGGAACTGTTTTTTGAGCGATGTAATTCGAAAGTGGAATTTACTATTTTTTACAAATCTAAAATTCATTCTTAAATATCTTTTTTAAAAAAATATGAATCCCTAAGTCAGCCGATTTTTAACATGATTATTCTCCGAATTAACTATTTGTAACATGATTATTCGTCAACTTAACCTTTTAATATGATTATTTGTCAACTTAACCTGAAATTTCGGTTTACTGAAATCTTATTGCATTGAATATAACTATGCGAGATCTATTTTATGCTCATTTTTTTAATAGTGTGACTTATATTTTTCTTCGATTACCTGCAAATCCTTAATAATTTTCTAATTCCATTCAAATTTATGTACACTTCAGGAGATAACTTTCTTGCTGGATTTTCAATGGGTTTTGTTGTATATATTGTTGGGATATGCTGGCAGTACATGAGAGTATCAGAGTGGGGTTTGCAAAATAAAGTAATACATCGCAAGTCAGGAAGCTTTTATGGTGGACCACTGGTATGGAAACTGAAGTGGAAAGGTGGTGAAGAGGAAATACCTACCAAGAAATGGTGAATGCTGGTGATCATTTTAGGAAAAAATTATTCATTCTAATGATATTAGTGTTATTAGTAAAAATCAGTGTAAGGGCATTTTATGAATGCTTGTAATATATGCTTCTGTATACATCAAATGAAATTTTTTTCATTAATAAAATGGTTTTTATTGAATATACTGCAAATCGAGATAATTTTTTCAAGATAATGTCTATGATTGTCGATGTTTAAGCCGCAAGTAATTTCTATTCCTGCAACTTTTAAATTATTCAGCATGCAGAGTTTCTCCTAAAAAATTTAGTTAGTGAATTAAAATGCTGAATTACGGTTGTTTTACCTGAATTAATTCAGAAATATATAGTTATCAAGATTTTAATGATTTAGAAAATTAAAATAATTGTTACACCTTATATAACATGAAACTATGTCTTGCACAATGTATGAATAGCATCTAATGATTAAACACTAGTTACCGATTTTATAAGGATATTATTAATACTATTAATCACACAAGTAAATGTCATTTTTTGTCGTATACTATTTAATTGCCAATTAAATTGCTATATCGTTATACGCATTATAGTTTTCAAAATCGAAGCATATTCTTTCATATCGGATAAAACAGTAATTGGATAACAAACATTGGGTATTAACTAATTAACAATTATGACATGCAATTTGCAAATACATTTGTTGGGACCATGTTGCGAAAGGAATATTGGCATAGTAAACAACGAAAAAACACAAGACATTTTTTTTCCTAAAGCTATAACATGTAACTTGACACATTTTGTTAGGTATATTTTAATCTCAAAAAGAGACCAAATTATTTGTTGAAATGGATTCAACCGTAAGGGAGATGATTTCTCATTATTTTGTACTATTCGAATTGGAAATATTGCGGGGAAGGAAAATGACTGAAATATCTTTATATCTTTATTATACCTTTTGTTGAAATTGAAATATCTTCGTGACGCGCAGACGTCATAAAGATATTTCAATTTCAGCGAAAAAAAAAAAAAAAACTTTTATAAGGAATATAATTAAAATGATTGAGCATGGAAGCGTTGCCTATAGCGACAACGTTGACAACGATGAGAAAAAAAAAGAAAAGAAGGAAATTGAAAGCATCATTGTTATCCTATTCATAAGAGCAACAGTAGTGTCGTTGATTCATGTGTCTTGATGTATATTTAAATATTTATAAGAGTTAACATGGTTTTAATCTCGAAGAAAGACCAAATTGTTTCTTGGAATGGATTAATTTTACTATTGCTATTCTTAAAATTTCATTCAACAACAAAAATATTAACACCAATGGATTGTATGCATCGTCATAATATTTCAGGTAATTATAAAATTGATTAAATTAGTATTTTGTTTGAGATATAACAAAGTATTCAATTCAAGATTTGATTATTTTATTCATTTTGCTCATTAAAATTTTTCTACAGAAGAAGAATCATTCTTATTTGAGCAAGTTTTATCAGTCTCATTTTTCATGCGCTCTCGCTTTGTTAGATATCTTGATTATCGATGAAAAAAATTTTCTAGAAAACTTTTCGATAACTCTGCACATGGAAAATTAAATATTTTGAAGAATTTTTCATTAGCTTTGCACTTAAAAAAAGAAATAAAGTTCAAATACTTTAAATCATATATTTTATTACAATCGTTTATAAAGAATGTCTACTAATTTAGAAAATATTTCGAGATAATTTAGTGAAAAGGAAGAGAAATGAAATTGATGAATATATTTTAGATTAATTTAATTTAAGAATTGTCATCGAATGGTATTTCGGATAAATTGGAGGATTGCATTTATTATTTTCTAGTTGATCGTGCAAGAGCAAAAGATGGCGATATTCGCTCGTAAGTTATGTCCATTTTTTAAAATCTAAATACCAGTTCATATTTGATAGAATAAGGAAAAAGGAATGATTATTTATATATACGAAGAAACTTAATTGGATTAGAAATGTCGAGCAGAGTGACATGAGTTAATCATATTTTCTTAAAATATCTTTATATTAATTGCGCGCACATTGCCATTAAGCATAATCAGCAAATGCATATATGAATAAAATTTAGTATACGACTAAAATATAGTTGCTCAAATTTGTACAAAACATTTCATTTTACAGATTATATTTGCAAGAACCTGTGCCAAAAGATGGCATATTTACAATTGCAATCAGTCATGTAGCTATAAGACGTGTCGAATTGGTTGGTTGTCGTAATTTTATTATTATTTTTTGTTATTTTGGAAAGATATCTTTTTTATTTTTCACTTCTATGTTTCATTTCCTTCAGGTAAAGAAATCATCATCCCAATTCACTATTTATGGTGATTTATACATGGTTAGTGTTTCTTCATCTTTTTTAACACTTGAAAAATTCTGAAAATTTTTCAAAAATCCACAAATAGAATTTTTTTTTTTTTTTTTGATTGTTCATAATCTGCGACAATCTTTGATTGTTTTCGTTTTTTTTTTTTATTTTCAAATTTTTTTCAAAGCTTATGATTAATTTCACTCAAAAATTTCTTCCGAAATGTAGGTTGTAAAATTGATGATTTTTTTTTTTTTTTAAATGAAATTAATGATTCGATAAAATTCAGTCATGGGAAGACGATCGCTTAAAATGGGACGAAAAAGAATGGCAATTGAATGAATATACATTACATGATACTCATCATATATGGAAACCTAAAATTAACGATGAATATTATTTAAGGTTCTGAATTTTTGTTTTGTTTATATAAAAATTTAAATATTATGTTTTCGAATAAATTTTTATTAAATGATGATTATCAGAAATGTTCTAGTCATGAATGTGATGTTTTAATTATGCTCAATTGAAAAATAAAAGTGACATTTGTTTTTTTTTTTCTGGGTTACAATCAATAGCGATCAATCTTTCTATCTTTCTGTGAAAAAATGATAAAATGAATTGTAAAATAATGATAGGCTAATTTAGACATGAGAAGAGTAAATTTATGCTGCTAATAAATATATATATTTTTATATTTAAATAAATTAAACTTTTTCTTTAAGACAGTGCAGTACGGCTCAAGGTTGTTACACAACAATACAAGAAATTGATATATTCTCAAATGGGAAAGTTATGGCATATTATTCGTTTCGTTATCCAGCCTTTTGTAATATTAATTATTATAGGTGAATATTTTTTGGTTAAATAGAGTAATTAAATTATCTTTTATTTTGAAATAATTTGTTAATGTTTAAAAAGTTGAATGTGTTTCTCATTTTCCACATGGAATGTTTGAATTTTTTTTTTTAGATAACGAATACGCAATTTTCTTTAGATATCCGGAGGACGAAAATGATTGCTGCTTGTTCTTTTCAATCGGTGATTTCAATTCCAATCAAAAAATACATTTTGAAGTGAAAGCTGAGAGCAAAGCAGCTATGTCACAAATTGTTGAAATGGAAAAGATATCAAATGGACTGATAAATCCTACTGATGAATATTCTGCATGGATGTTGGAGGTTGTATTTTAATTCTTTATGTAACTTGATAAATAGAGTTTGTCATATAAGTTAATAATTAATTTTTTGGTTTTGTCACAATATTCTAATTTAAATTTTCTTTTGATGAAGAAAGATTGAAATTCTGGAATCAATTAAAATGATACTTTTTAATACAAATGATTTGTTGATGTACTTGCAGTAGTTTTTAATTTTAATATTTGTACAATTGTTTTGACTTCTTCTTACTATGCGATAATCAATCAATTATTGTAGCATCGCACTGTAGCAATAACTAAAATGAGTGGTTCGAGTTTCGAGTTTCTTCACGTTTGTATCCATGCTCGAAAACAAATGTCAACCTTACGCATTGCGCTGCGACTTCCAATTTCCATTACAACGATGCTCATGCTTCTTTCACCCCTTTTCGGACATCTAATCACTCAAATTTACGTTAAACTTTTCACTTTTTCGCTGCAAACTATATCTTTTATTTTCCTTTGTTCAATCGCACCAGAAAATGGTTTCGGACGAACTAAACCGAAAATTTGCAAGTTTTTAATCCGAATGTTAACTTAATAATAAATAGTACTCTAACAATGATTATTATAATTAAATGAAACAAATATTGCATCGCAATTCAATCTGTTGTATTAGTTACTAATTCGTAACATTGTTGTTGAATTCGAATTAAGACGAGTACTATTCTTTGTCAACATGCAATAACCGTTAGTTTAGATAAAATTTTATGCAGTTTTATTTAAAGATCAAATTTCCAAATAATTAAGTAATTTCAAAAATTTTGTTAAAGTAATTGACAGAATGATTAATTAGTCATTATTCATTCCAGATACGTTCTTTGAAACAGTTGTTATTTTGACAGTAATTAGCACAATGATCAATATGACTGCAATAGCATTGAGCAGAGTTAGGCGTACTGTACCTCCACGACATAACGTTTACTTGGCATCTAAAGTTATCAATCGTCTTGTTTGCTGCATCGGTTAATTTATCTTCTCTTAATTAGGAAGTGAAAAGTGAGAGTGATTCTCAAAGAGGTCTTAAAGAATTGTATTTGATAAATATTATTAATAAATTAACAAACATTGAAAGAACACATTCAAAAATAAATTAATAAACATTGCGAAATCCAGTAGTTACCGTTATTCTTGACGATAATTACTAAATTTCGCAATTTTCGATTTATCTACAAAATATTTGTTACCGAAATAAATTTCCTTTAAATATGTTATTCCATTAACAATAATTCAGCTAAAATTCAAATTTTAAAGAAGTCATAATTAGTTGAAGAGTGTTTGATTTTATAATTTTTGCTAAGATAATATAATTTCAGAACCGGATCCAACTGCTAGCTATTTTCGACATTTCGATGACTGTTCCCAGGCAAATTTTGAAAATGCTCAGCCAGATTATACCATCGAATGGCGACACATTTATATCGCTGCTAATAATCTCTTCTCAGCATTTGCTTTTATTGTTTTTATGATTGTTGCGATTTTTGAAATTTTATGATTGCATTTCTGTTATGAAAAGTTTGGAAGGAATTTTTCCCCCACTGAATTTATGTCAGATGAAATTTCGTTACGGATTGAAATTCTGTAATGCTACACTATTTATAAGATATAAGATATCTTTGGTATTGTATTATTTTTAATAAAATGGATGCGATATTTTTAATAAAATGGATACGACGCACCCGTAAATATGGTAGTATCAATGCTAAAAAAAAAAACTATTTTTTCAAGCACTGATACTACCGTATTCGGATAGTATCAATGCTTGAAAAATTAATTTTTTCATATTTATCTACAATAGGAACTTGGAAATGAATAAATTTGAAAAAAAGTGACGATAACTACTTAATATCTTTATATAAGGTATCTTACATTTTGCATTTATATTATTTTTTTATCGTTAATGCTGTCGTATTTCGAGCTAATATTGATCATAGTTTAAATCATCTTGAAGATGAAAAATTTCACATAGTGCCAAAAGTACCTTACATCTTGCTTTTGTTTTTATTTTTCGCCTTTTTTTTTTTTTAATTTATTTATTTCCAAGTTTCTTTTATTTGATTAATTGTAGATATAATCATTTTTAATTTTTTACAAATTTGAATATGTGATCGACATTAATTATATTTCTATTCACATTTGGTATTTAGCACACATTTATTTATTCATAAATTGTTATTTATATTTATAGAACAATAAACTCATTTTCATGTCAAAAACTCAGTCACCATAATTTCTTGGTAACAGGGAACAAAGTTTTGATTAGAGCTCCAATTGTAAGTTTTTTTTGTTGAGAGATGAAATTTTGATAATTAAATGATCATTAACGAAGAGAATAATAATAGCTTTAAGAATGCATGACAGAAAATAATTTAAAGCTAATTGAAAAAGCTTGATAATAAATATAAGATATAAAGCAACAGAAGAGTGAAAAATATACTGTTAAGCATTTGTTTTTAGGAATTTGGCTCGAACCGAATAGTCCACGAGATTCTTTTATCATTCGATGCCATAAAAATCTTTCAATTTTCAATGTATCAAGCGGCAAATTATCAACTTTACGATCCAAGTTCTGGAATTTCTAGGATCATATTGTTTCTTATTGTGAGAGGAAGAAACGGGAATATATTTCAGAATTCTTAAAAATATTATGAAGCGCATGAAATATATGGAAAATAGAATCAACTAAATGAAGATAGAAAACTTCCTTCGTATCAAAATTTTTTATATGCATAAAAACAAACAAAATAATAAAAGGGGAAAAATTAAATAGAGAAGACAAAACAGAATTCTTCATATCTCTTATCAGTCTAAATTTATCATTTACGGCAGCGCTATTCAAAGAGTCCAGATCAAATTGTACTTGTCTTGATTAGAAAAATTCGCAGCTTCAGCTTGCAAATTATTCCACTCTATTCATATGCTAATTAAGCTACTGATAATTCAAAAATCAAGCCTTCTTTATTAACTAATAATAATTGATAATAAATAGACTAAACTGCTGAAATAGATCCCATCATCTTATCTATTTCCATTTGAATATCATGGAGAAATATTCTCGAAAAGTTTTATGAGATAGCTAGATAATTGAAAAAAGCAATCAGAAGATGAACATCTTTACGCTATCAGTAAATCATTTATTTTCTCATTGCTAGTTTATCACATTTGGTACAATGCATGATTGAGTTTTTTATGATAGAATTTTATTTTTCGTCCAAACAACACCAAGAAATCTAAAATTAAATTTGAATTTCAGATGCTTTCCTCTCTAATACAAAAGAAGTTTTTTTCATTCAAAAACATTATTTGCTACTGTCATTCTTGGTGACAGGTGGTTGCATCTAAGATTGTCTTTTTTTTTTTCTTGCTTGTCGCAATTTTCAAATAATGTTCTGGAAGTTGATTGCAAATGAGGCTATTTTTCTTTAAAACAGCTGCAAGAAAGATGAAGTTGAGAAACTTTTTTTTTCACTGATTTAATTTAGCGTTTAGTTTTTACCCACACAGTTGAACTTCTTAAAAAAAAAAAAATTCATGAAAAAAAATGTTTGGAAAAGAAAAGTAGCATTGATTCATTAATTATTTTAAAACAAGTTTTTTATATTAAATCTTCTGTTAAGTAGAAAATTTTTGTTTAGTAAAAACTCATGAAAAAGTTACATCTTGCTGCCGATTTATGCCAAATTTTGTTTTTTTTTTTTAAAAAAGTTCGAATAACAAAATCTAAACTTCATAAATTCGAGGAATAGTTGATAAATTGACTTAAATCTTTTGTTATCGTGCAATTTAAAGTTTTAAAAATTTCTAATTTAAATTTTCAGTACTAGTACAATTAATCTTAATGGAAGCGGAAGAAGTAAATATGCATGTGTGGGTACCTGATGATAAAGATGGATTCATTTTATGCAAAATTATCGATATCGGTGGTGAATGTCTGACATTGCAACGATTACATGGAACAGAAACGGTACGGAACGATTTAAAATTAAAAAATGCTGTAATTTGAATAAATAAATTAGTTGTGTACATTTTGGAAATAAACCAAACTTCAATCAGATTAATTATTTCAGTTTCGAGCCTCTTACGATAATATTTTTCCTGCTGGAGAAGATAGCAGTCAAGATTTCGATGATAATTGTAAACATTTTATCATTAAAACATAAATTTTTCCCCTGCAAATATCAATATAATTAACACACTATCAATATAATTAACACAACAAAATTCGACTGATATAGATTTTCCTGATATGGAATTCTTGATTCTGTGCGATGGTTGAGACAGAGTGAAACAGCTCAGAGAAATAGAAATTAAATTTGTTAAAAAAAAAAAAGTGTGGAAGTTAAAATTATTTTCAGGTTCACTAATTCATCTAAATGATGGTTGTCTTTTAAATAATTGTCGTTTGCGATATAATCGCAAGCAATTTTACGTGAGTTTTATTCATCATAAAATTTTGTCGTTAGTCTTCGTAATCTTTTGAATTTCAGAGTATTG
Source organism: Onchocerca volvulus (assembly GCA_000499405.2). Taxonomy (NCBI): domain Eukaryota; kingdom Metazoa; phylum Nematoda; class Chromadorea; order Rhabditida; family Onchocercidae; genus Onchocerca; species Onchocerca volvulus. Next base: position 6,147,904 of record HG738140.1, read on the forward strand.
TTTTCTGTTTGCTAAAATACTAAGAATTCGAGCGAAGCATTTCAGACTCTTGTCTTAATTTAATCCACTTAGCAAAATTATCTAAAACAGAGAGACAGTCTTATTGACAGATATTTCTTTTCAAATAGAAATACTATCATTTAAAAAATTTGATTTAAATATTAATATGAAGTAAAAGTATTATTTCATCCATCAGTTATTTCTAATTTTTTTCTTTGACAGTATTGTTGAGGTTTTGCAGACTTATGTGGCCAATATACTCATTGCAATCAATCCGTACGAGCAAATTTCTGGCTTATATGATATCGATATGATACGAAAGTACAAAGGACAATCACTAGGATCTTTGCCACCACATATATTTGCTATTGGTAATTGATCAATGATGCTTTTATATCTTTATTATGCAAATTAAGTTAAAAGCCAAGAATTCAATGATACTTGGACAAATAGAATATTAAATTGATATAATCCGAGCTGAAAAAACTATTTAACTATAAACAATTATCCGCAAAATTGAAATTTAGCCATATATAAATGCAATTGTTTTAAGCTGATAAAGCTTACCGTGACATGATGCATAATCATGAATCTCAGTCGATCATTATATCGGGAGAATCTGGAGCCGGTAAGACTGAATCTCAAAAGCACATAATCCGTTTTTTATGCGAATCTTGGGGACATCTTGTAGGGACAATCGAGCAACGCATTTTGGAAAGTAAGTATTTGAATTAAAATTTCAATCAGATAATCAGATTTAGTAGTAATCAAAAAAAGATCATAGTTTAACGTTATTTTAGTATCGTAAATGATAAGCAAACATTTGTAGCAAAGTTAAACAATAATTTGAATAACTCATCAATCACCTAATACGTAACTACGTAATTAAATATTTTTGGTCACGTAATATGTAATCAACATTTTTGATAATATTTAATTATTCACTTATTAACTAAACCTGATATATAAAACCGGAACAAACCATCCTTCGTAGTATTGCGTATAAACGGAAAAATTTTTATTGCATTTAAATGGTTTCATCTGTTTTCTCGTATTTTTTATCAGCATACAACTTTACGAATAGAAAATAAGCATTATTAATCAACCAAAACTTCGAAGAAATAAAATTTTTGAACGAAACTGAGTTAAAGTACCAACATATCCATATAGTTATCAGATTTCGAATTTTTTAGGTAGAATTTAACATATTTATAATCATTTAAAATTTAGTAAGTACAATTTTGGAATCATTTGGAAATGCAAAAACCGCATGCAACAATAATAGCAGTCGATTTGGCAAATTTGTTGAAATACATTTCAATGACAAGGTTTGATAGTAGAATTTTCATGATCAAGCAATTTATATAGCATTTAGAGAAACATTTGTGGTAATTCAATTATTTTACTATTTATTAAATTGAATATGCAAGAACATTTCGAAATAACCAAGAAACTTTTATGAAATATAGGATAGCATTGAAAAATATATTAGATACATTTTGAATTTCAGCAAATTCTGGATAAAAGTCAAACGATTGTCAATGTTTTGCAGCATTAGAAACATTTTAATACCTTAGAAGTATGAGTAACAATGCAATCAAAATCAAACAATTTGCTAGATCTCATTATGTAGTAAATTAATGAAACGAATCCTAGATTCCATTTCGCTTAAATTGGTGAGAAAAATGTCATAATTTATGTACTGTAATTTTCAAAATATTAAAGAATTGAAAATTATTCTGCTTTCTTGGCATTTTCAGGGTATTATTGTTGGTGGTTTCGTATCCCATTATTTATTAGAAAGTTCACGTCTTTGTGGCCAGAATGCAAGTGAAAGAAATTATCATATTTTTTATCAGTTGATTGCTGGTGCTGACGATCAAATGGCAAGCAAATTAAAATTGAATAAATTGCGAAATTTCAATGTTAGTTCTTATGAAACACTATTTTCACTTAATTTGAAATTGATTTTTTCAAAGTTTTGATTCAATTTTTCTCTCCTATACATATATTTCAGCAAAAATTGTTATTTTAGTATCTAAATAAAGGATGTTTGCAATTCTTCTTGAACGAAGAAAGTTCGAATAAAGTGATGCGAGAACGAAATAAGTGTGATTTGGTAAGGATGGAAATTTGTCTCACTATGCTCAGTTCTCCTGTCATCTTCATTCAACCCACTAGTAATTTAAGTAATCGTGTAATTTGTAATTGAACAAAAAAAAATTTTTTTTTGAGACTTTGAGACTGGAGAATTTGAGATTTTGAGATTTATCAGTTTTGGGACTTTCTATAACGTGTTCATTTGTGAATTCAAAAGAGTGATAGATTTTTTTCATATTTTAAAAATTATATTTCAGGATGATTTGCGAGATGAGTTAATTGATGATTACAATGATTTTCAAAAATTATTGAATGCATTCAATCGTATCAGTGTCCCAGCAGAAAATCGAGATGTAGTGCTCGAAATAGTTGCTGCAGTTTTGCATCTTGGAAATATCGAATTTTTCGATGAAACAATCAATTTCAAAAGTAATCTTTAGTTATATCAAATGATAACATGATTTGAGTATAATGATTTTAATTGTATTTACAGCAAAACATAGTTAATCTTTTAACCATGAACAAAGTTTTGACGTGCTAAAAGATTCCATTTTTATTTATTCCTTGATAATTTGTATATTAAATCATTAAAATGAATTTCAACTGAATTTTGCGACTGAATTTTAAATTGAAATTAAGTTGGAGATTTTTAAACTGTTAACTTTTATAAATTAGATATTTTAAAACGAGAAAAACAGCTAATATTTTGTTGCTGGAGTGTTCACAATTTGATTTTCAAATAACTTATGTGAACTGCCAAAAAAGATTAAAATATTGAAAAAAGTATTGAAAAAAATTGAAAAAAAAATTGAAAGTACATTGAATAAAAATTATAGATTTTATTTAGAAGACCAGAATGCTTTTATCTTATAAATATAACCGATTATAATAATATTATAAAAAAATTCAATGGATAATTCGAAATTCGAAGAAAATTGAAAGATAATCCTTGAATTTTTGAATAGATGTCGTAAAAATTGAAATGAATGAGCTTCAATGAATATATATATAAATTATAGGTGGCTGTAATCTTAAACAAGGAAGCGATATGTATTTGATGAATGTAGCTGAATTACTTGGCATTGAAGTGAACGATCTGAGAAATCATCTTGTGACTCGATTGATGCAACCAACTAGAGGTGGAATCAAGGGGACACTTTATGCGTAAGTTATTCAAAATCGATCATTTCCACCTTGAAACTTTTTTGCAACATTTTGGAAAAATTTTCTGACATCAAAAAAAAAAAATTATATTGAGCATTAATTGCTTCCAATAAGCTTAATTCTTCCAAAGCCTCGTATCGTAACGATTTTTTTTTTTTTTTTTTTTTTTTTTATCAAAGTATCTCAACATTTACTTGAAAGAATTCCTTCGGATTCTAAATAGTTCCTTCTATCAGCATGTTTCGAAATCGGAAGAAACCACAAGATCGAAGACCAAAAGATAACTATCTGAAAAGAATAACCATTAAGCTTTGTTTATTTATGTGGTTTTTAATAACTTTCCGCCAACTTAATTATGATTACATATCTATCAACCATGAAACTTCTGCACTAAGATTTTTTCAATCTTAGTGAAGAAGCTTGATGGTTGATAGATATGTAACCATGATTTTTTTCCTCACAAATATTTCTCATACTCATTTAATTTTAACAAGATCGATGATTAAGAAATAATTATCTGCTAAAGATTTGGTGTACAAGAATTTTACCAGGACTGTCTGACAATTTAATTTCTAATTAAATTAAAAATCATTTCAACTTCTTAGTTGAAGTATATGCAACCATAGATATTCCTAATATCAATTTGATTTTGTTGAAAATCATTCAGTAATGCATATTATTCTGATTTCCTCATTTTGATTTTATGTTTTTAATTATTCTGTTATTGGGATGATAACAGCATTGTATCTTTTTAATTCTAATTTACTGTAGAAGGTTTTATTATAAGCGTAAACTCCCTGTTCAATAGAAGAGATTGAGGAACGGTCCAGATCGATACTTAAACGGATATCAGGATTACATGCTTCAAATTCTGGATTCCAGAGTACCACTGCATGCTAGTGCAGCAAGTGCGGCACGCGATGCCCTCGCTAAAGTTATTTACAATCGTTTATTTACTGCAATCGTTAATAAAATCACGGAATGCATGCCCTTTGACGAAAGTGCTTTTTCAATCGGCGTATTGGATACAGCTGGTTTCGGTATTTTTCATTTTTATTCCGATAATTCATAATAAAATGCATTGCATTATTGTCATTGTTTTCGCTTTGGAATCTGAAACTAGAGATGCGTTTTACTCTGAAATCTGAAACAATCCTCGCGATGTCGCTCTGGAATCTCAAACTACCGAAACATATCCCTTTCATCCGATAAATTCATCTAAAATGCTTATTAACTTATCAATACCTTAAAAAAAATCTTCAAATGATAAAAAAATAATTAAGAAATATTTCTTACACAAATTTCGGAATTTTCGAAATATTTCAGAAGTAATGGATATAAATTCTTATGAGCAATTCTGCATAAATTATTGCAATGAAAAGTTGCAAAATTTCTTCAATGAAAGAATTTTAATGGATGAACAAAATTTGTACTGTAAAGAGCAATTGCATTATGATAAAGTTGAATTCAATGATAACAAAAATTGCATTGGTTTGATCTAATTATCAATCATATTTCATTTATTATCATTTATTTGTTAGAAACATGAAGAGTTCATTATTTTATGGGTGAAATTGTTTTGTTTTGTGCCTACCCCAGGTGAAATTGAAAAAATTAAGTTTTCAAAATTAAATTAGTAAAAAACGATATCGAGAGATTGAGATTTAATAAGATCTGACGATAAAATAGACATATCATAAGGAAACGTACTGCACTGATAATATTCAATTTTCAAAACTGAAAAATGTTGAAAAATAATATAAAATACATTTTTGCATCATATTATCTATTCCTTTATGTTGTAGAATTATTTGAGCAGAAGTTATCCGGTATTTTTGAACTACTGGACAATGAATCACGTTTGCCACAATCTTCTACGCAACATTTTACGACGACAGTGCATGAAACCCACATCTGTCATCCTTGCTTAATGGTTCGCTTTCATCAATTGCGAACGTGTTTTTTGTTTTTCTGCATCCAAAAATCAAACAAGGATTAATTAATTTTCGAATTAAAAATTGGGAAACTTGTCGCTGATTGCTATATCAATGTAAAAAAAAAATGAACAATGATTTTGTCAGGACTAGTGCTATTCGCAATATTTATCATACTGCTTAAATTGAAATCACAGGTTGTAATCCAAAAAATCACCGACGATGTCGATCGTAAACTCACTTGTTGATTAAGTTGTTATTGCCTATGACATGACGGTCGGATATGTGCTTTTGTATCCTAATTGGAAATTTTCACTTTCCACAAAATCTCCACTGATATGTTTCAAATTTATTAAAACAATTAGTGGAAAATTAATCAAGCTTAAAAAGAAATGGCTAAACGATAAAATTTCAAGAAAAAAAAAAAATCTTGCATTTGACAATAAGTGTGTTATTTATAGAGCAGGGAATATAATTATTAGACTTCTGAAATCTATTGTACAGGTACCACGCTTATCACGTCATCATCGTATGATGCGTGATAATGAAGGTTTCATCATTCGCCATTATGCAGCCGATGTTTGCTATGATACTGCTCAATTTCTTCAAAAAAATAACGATACCTTGCATGCATCACTAGAATGTCTAATGCAACAGAGCAAGTTTGTTACGCCGAAATATTCTCGCGAAGTTACAATTCTAAAATCTTTTAGCTGATAACAATTGCAAAAGTATCTCAAAATATCTCACAGAATCAAGTATTTTAAAATTTACAATTATTATTGCCAAAATATTTTGTTTAAGAAAAAGCTTAGTTTGTGAATTGTTTACCGGTAGCGAATTTTCGAACACGGATAGACGAGATGCACCATTGAGCAAATTGAAGAATGCATCAGTTGGAAACAAATTTCGATCGCAACTTGATATTTTGCTTGCAAAATTACGTGAAACGGTAGATTCTCGAACTAATTACAAGATTTTTCCTGTTCTGCTAGCATTTAATAATAAGTGTGAAGTCGTAAAATAATCTGTAAAATAAGAGAAAAACAATCATTGCCGAATTATTTTTGATTTTGATATTATTTTGGAAAATCTCAATATTACCGAAATATCATATTGAAAACAATCCTACTTGTTTAAGGAAACACACTTCGTACGATGTATCAAACCCAATTCGGAAATGAAATCTAATCAGTTTGATGGTGCGCAGATTCTATTACAGCTGAAATGCTCTGGAATGTCAAATGCGTTGAAAGTTATGCAGCGAGGTTTTCCGTCAAGGTTAACTATTGACGTTTGCCCATATTTTTACCCATTTGGAAAAATCCAGATAATAAGAAATTCCTTATATCTTCCATTGCAAGTATATAATGTCAGATTTCAAAATATGTTTAGGATTCGTTTTTTTTTTTTTTATTATTATGATTATATGGAGGTCTTATCTTTCAATTAGAAATCAACATAAAGTAGTTATACCTTCCACTTTTGCAAAAAAAATTAATGTCGTTGCACTACAGAGTATCTTATCTTTCATTGTACAATATGTACCAAAAACATTTACCAAACAAACTTGTAATGCTCGATGCTCAATTATTTTGTAAGGTTAGTTCTGAAGTGTGAATTTACTGGTTTATAAATTTTTTTATTTCATTTCTAAAATTAACATCTGGAAGAACTTTTATTTCTGAAATAATTACAGTGCCTATTTCGAGTGGTTGGTTTGAAAGAAAAAGATTACAGACTTGGTCTCACGAAAGCATTCTTCCGACACGGAAAATTTGCTGAATTTGATAAGGTTTAATTGAAAAATAAAGACAGTTTTGCAGTAAATTTTGGAAAGGACATCTGTAACTCTTCATGTTTCGAACAATAAGGCCAAAAATTCTTCAGCGAAATTAAAATTTATCAGTTGATTATTTTAGTTACTACATCAAGATAAAGAAAATATTGAAAATTTGGTTAAATGCATGTCATCCTGGTTGTGCCGTTTTCGATTGCGAAGAATACAATTCGCAATTATAAGCTTGGTCAAAGGTGATACTGAAGAAATTTTTAATGATAGCTATAATTTAACTAAATTTCCATACCATTCATCTTGAAGAAAGTATAATTATTTTAGTAGAAAGATTGCTGGCACACAGGGCAAAGTGTCGCATCAAAATTCAGAATGCTGTTCGAGCCTATTTAGCGCAGAAGTCATATCGATCAAGGTATTACATCTTAATTCACCTAGACAATGACTGGAATTTTTCTCATTAATATTTCTTGGAACCTAAATTCTGCAATTCATTTTAAAAAATATATCTTTCTGGAAATTTTTAGTTTTTCCCAAGTATTGGTTCAGAGTACACTTTTGCTGATTATATTTTCGCTTTTCTGTGTATTTCAGGATAAATGCTTTATCAGCCTTGTCGACGCTATCAAAGAATGTAAATGATATGTATTCTGCATTTAATAAAATGAAAGAAACAAATTTACACAAATGGACAGCTAATATTGATACATTGAAAGAGGATGTTGAAAAATTCAAATATGAAATCAAAGTAAAATTATTTGTGAAAAGCTTGGATTTAATTTAAAACGAGTTTGTTCATTATGAGTGCAAATTCCACTCGTATTTGATTGTTTAGAAAAATTGTACTGCTATGTATTGCTTTAAAAATCTATGATTTATTTAAATTAGTAATAAAAGTTTGGTAAAACATTTAAACATGACTTTTTTTGTGTTTTCAAAATCGAAAATTCCAGCACATGTCATGTTCAGATGATAAGAATATCCTACATAGATGTAATATTTTCATGAACGATGCGAAGGAAAAGTTGAAATACTTGAAGTAAACTTGAAAAGCTTCTATGCAATGTTTTTACAAGAAATAAATTTCTATGCTTCTATCATCATTCTATCCAATGCTATTCGATTTTTCAAATTTACTGTTATATTCAAACTTTTTGATAACTTGTTATTAGTGTAAATATTGTGGTTGAATCTGATGAACTAGATGTAATGAAAAGCTAAAAAAAAAGTATTAACTTATAGATATCAAGCTGTAACTAACGAACTGCGAATGCAGGAGAAGTTCTTGCAGAAGGAGCGTGAAAATTTTGGAGAGAAAGAGCAAAGCCAGCTTACAAAAAAATTAGGGTAACTATTTTGTATCATTAATATTTTTAATAAAATTTCTACTACAAATATGACGTGAAACGTGAAGATGAGAACTGCTGTAACTTTAATTTTAAAATGAGCAAAATATATTAAATATATATATGTATATACAAAGTATGAAGATCGGTATATCAGCATACAAATACGTTTTGTATTTATGTGTATGCTGATGGTACTGATCTTCTAGCCAGAAGATTGGAAAAAGTATATTAGATTAGTGAACAGGAAAAAGAAACTCAACAGATAATTTCGTGTTTGAAAGAATTAGCGAAGCATATACAAATTCTGGAACAGGAAAGGCATTGCTGTAAACTTAGTCTCAATCATATTCCTGACAATATTTCAGCAATATTTTCTTGGCTGAAGTCAAATAAATTTCATATTCATTTTAAAAAATCATTTTTAAAAAATCAGCACTAATATTTAGAGAAAATAGACATGTAACTCAAACATGTGATTTATCTAAATGGCGTTGTGTTGATATCAGAAATGGTATTAATTCCAATGGTATGTTTTCATAATTAGATTTTGTCGAGAAAGTTCTTTATATTGTGACAGAGACGAATCTTGGTGATAAAAGTTTTATTCGTTGAGGATAATTGATTTTTTGTCTACTTATAAGATAAAATCAAGCCAGATAATATTATGATTGCAGTTGACCGACTGGTGGTAATACAGGTGAATTGAATATAGTTGAATTGGAGAGTATTGAGTGAATTGAGTAGCTTTTGAGCTGATTAACTGAATAACCATTGAGTAATCAATAACTATCAACCGAATAATCATTGCCCAACTCACTACTGAATGACTACTGATTTTTTTTCGATAAAGTTCGTCTTGAAATAGGCGTAACTTACAATTTATTAGTTATCAAGACAAAGGATGAGAAAAAGACAATATTTACAATTTTAAATAATCACATAAACCTCAGCTCTTACAAAATTCCAGATAACATGGTTTACAACATTTTAGACATGCATACAAGCTTTAGCAGATCGAGAGATGAGGGAACAAACGCTTTTGTATCATGTTAGCTTCGTAAGCATTAATATAGCTTCGTAGGGGGGTCCCCCCTCGTTTCGGGGGGGGGGAGAGGGGTGGGGCCCCCCCGGGAGTCCTCCCTCTCGTCCCCCCCCCTTGTGCCGGGCTTCGTGTCTGATACAAAAGGATGAGATATGGATAAATGATTCATTTGACTGAGAAATATTGCAAATTTCTATTATAAAAATGCTTTGATTATTCCATCATGTTTACATTATAAAATATCTCGGTTTTGCCGAGATTTTATTTGCAAAAAAACATCGAAAGACTTATTGAGATGGGGAAGAAATAGGAGAAAAGAAAATTAACTTATCAAGCACCACTTAATCATGATCTGCGCTTTTTTTTTTTTTTTTTTTTTTTTTTTTTTGAAGGAATATTTATTGGAATGTTCTGGTACTAATCATAACTTGATTGCAAATGCTAAAGTGGAAATGCCAGAAATATTGCATAATTTAAATAAATTAAAAAATGAAACAGATTTTTAAATAAATCAAAAAATTTTTATGATGCTTGTTTTTAAGATCCGAAATTATCATCAGCATGCAAAAGTGAATATTATCGTCGTATGCGAGCTTACAATAAGTGGAAGGAACGAAATGTGGCCTCTAAAGAATTGATCCATACAACAGAAACGAAATGATTACAGGAGCAAAGGTTTGAGACAATCAATTGAATATTTTTTTTATTTCGAACTAACACAAAATTGTTTCAGTGTTTGTTTATTTTGTGTTCACTCTAATTTACTTTTCTTAGAAACGCGAATATTTTAATATGGAAATTTCCAATCCTTACATACTGAAAAATATAACTGGACGAGTAACTCTGACCTTTTTAAAAATTATCCTAATTCAATCTGGTAAATGTATTTATATAGGTTTAGTGATTATTTTAATTTTCGGATCTATCTTCAAAACAGCCTTTATTGTTCAGGAAATGAAGATAATACGATTACGCCACATCGATATCTTTGAAGTATTACTGCTTGCCTTGTAAATCGACAAAAGAATTTATTTAATAAAATTTTCTCCTAATCACAATATTACATATCAGGAAAAAAATGGGTACGCGAATATCAATATCAGATGCATCTTCATTCCCTATTAGTTGATTCTGTATTTGAAAACTAGAAATTAGCCAAATTTCAAATTTTTTATAATTTTTTGAAAACTGAGTATTTGAATAAGTAGGATCCTAGCTTTTGCGAAATAATTTGACGTTTCAGTAGTAAAATCACCAACTGTATCTTATATATTTATCGAAATTTTAGTGTTTTTCTAAAAAATGAAATGGAAAATTTCTAATTTTTTACCGAAGTGATCTTAAAGTAATTAAAATAAAATTTTTCGTTAGCGAAATGCTTTTTTCAGAACAATAATAATCCGAAATAGTCACGAAATGATTTTTTCAGATTAGTAGTGAATGTAAATAATTTAAAAAAATTTGCAACAGGTTTAAAATAGTTTACCCTTAAAACCAGAAAATATTGAAAAAATTTTTCTGAAGAAAGAGGTAATTAAATTTAACTTTAAATGCATAGACAATATTCGGATTTTATAAAAAGAATAGATATGTTAGAGTGTACGACAATTTTGTTAAACTTCATTTAGATACTGGAGTCATTGGTATCGCAGTAGTCATGTCTTTTGTGTTCATAATTTTGAAAACAATTCTTTGATTATATGTTTGTCGTCACGAAATCATTTGATAAAAATAATTAATGTTTGTAATATATTTCATTTGACGCAAGTTAATTTTTTGAGTCATTGTGTGCTAAAGAATGATATGCTTTCGTTTGACATTATCATTAATAGAACTGATATTGCTTGTTTCCATCGAATTATTATCGCTAGCACCAGTTTTTTTATGCCTACATATTATGTAATAATATTTTATACTTTCGCTATTATCAAAAGCAAAATGCTCTGTCTTTCTGACTCTTTTTTGATTTTTCTCAAAAATATTAAAAAATCTTGGCTGATAGAAGGAATTAAAATATAAAGATATGAAAAATGAATAAGAAATGATTATCATAAATGATTAGTCATATGAATATTGCCAATTTTGCTGAGATATACAGTACGAATCACTGTTCTTCTATTTGAGAACGCATACATGCTTTTTTGCTTTTTTTAAAACAGAAAATTTTAATTCTGCTAAAAAGTTTCTGGAAAAACTTTACAGGAATTGAAAATTCTGATGCATATCTAAGCTCTTTTTTTTTTTTTTTCTTTTTTTAAGTAAGAATCATCGGTATGAGTTTGCGTCCATAACTGCCTCGAATTCAAATATTCAGCACGATTGTGGTTCACATCGATCAGAGCAAGCTTCACGGGAATATCGCAGCATTTCTCCTTGCAACAGATTGAGATGAAACGCAACAGAATTCATTCATAATTAAAATTATTTAAAACCAATTAGAAACACCATCTTTTTTTGGAAAAACTTTATTCAAGTAAGAGAAAATTATTTGGGAAATCTGGGAAAAATTATAGCGAAAGTGTATTTCAAGTGAACAAACAATGCATCCTGGCATTATTGCATTGGCTACTAAAATAACTTCTGCAGGTGATTAGAGGTATTTTTCATTTTTCTCATAAGACATATCATTTTTAAATCATGAAGGTATTTTCATGTCATGTTAAAAAATGACTTTAAAAAAAAAGTTTCGGAATGATTTTTTTTTATGATCGAAAAAGGCAGTTCATTTATTACCGCATTTTCTTTTCACTCGCGTTTGGTCACTTTATCGTATTCAGTCTGTTGATGATCATTCTGAATTTCATATAGCTAATAGAATTTTGTGAAATTTTTTTTGAATTAATAGTTTGAATAATTGATAAATTGTGAAATTTAAGCTGAAAGAAGATAATTTCAGCTTCTTGTTTATTTGAGTCTGAGAAGAAGATAACTTCAGCTTCTTGTTTATTTGATTAACTTCAGCTTCTTGTTTATTTGATTTCATATGATAGCACGATAAAAGAGGCAAGTCATTTCTTTATTCTAAAACATAGAATAGATATTAATTTCATAAAATTAAGTAAGTTCATGATGAATCTCTTTTTTCCTTTTTTTTTTTCTTTTAATTTCTGAAGAACTAAATGATTAATGATATGTGAACAACGTAATAACACAAGAACGTGAATGAATTATTTATTTTCTTATTATTAGTATTTGTTTTATTTATTTATAAGCAAAGAACATATAAATCGACTTCAAGAAGTTAAAAAATTGATATACACATCTAAACTAGTTAAAAACTATCATCTAAACTAATCAATCAAAAAATACTATCTAAACTAATCGAATTTTTATTAATTCGGAGATTATTCCGATTTAAAAAACCTTTTTTTTTTTGTTTAAATAAATCGTCTTCAATTAATTTGATAAAAGGAAACTGCTGGTTAGTTAGTTTGGCTTGAAAAGATAAATGAAAATGAGAAGATTAAAGATGAATCTATTTGCAAGTGCTGAAAATTGATTTATTTATATATACATTTTTTAATTGCACAATTGAATAGATGTGTTTTTTTTTTTTTTTTTAAGGGGATATGGAAACAAAAAGTTTTGATTGCTTTAGCTTTAACTACCTTCATGAAGCTATTGTTTTCATTTGTTGTTTCATTTTCCTCAATGTTATCTTCATTTCTTCATATTGAAGATTTACATAGCTGATCAAAGCATATTACGTCCTTTTTCAATGATCCTATAGTCAGGACCCTCTTCTTATTTTTGGAGGGAGGATCCCGCTAGAATTTGATCACAATAAGGCGCCATTTTTAGCGTCTGAGAGCGCGTCTTTTTTGACGCGTAACCTTAACTACAACAAAGAATAAAGTACAAAGCCATATGACCGATAAACAAAGAAACTTTATGGAACTTTGTTAAGTAGCTTTAGCTTGTTTTATGGCTTTGTCAAATAGCTTTAACCTTTGCTTTATGCTGTTGCAAATCTTATTGCAAAAGCGCTCTCTCATGCGCTGACAAAAAAAAAGCTTTCTCATGCTACAGATATGCTTCTTTGTGGATTATTATTAAGACTATCAAAAAAGATACTCCGTCTAGGATTTCTAAAGTTTCCTCGTATTCGTTTATCCCCTTTTTTCATATTAACAAATAGTCATTTAAATTATTTTTTTGATATAATCGATCCGTAATTGTTGCTTACGTTGTTGTGTTATCTAAATTTTTGTAGTATAGGTTTAATTACCGAAGTCTGAGATACCGTAAACTTTCGATAACAATACGATAAGAAACAAGAACCCTTAATTTTTGCCATGGTTAAGAAGATCGGCCAGAATTTAGGCCCAGCCAGCCAGATTCGAAATAATCGACCTAAGGTTATGTCAAGAAAGAAACGATGAAGTAAGTAAGTCTTATTCAGATCAATTCATAATGAATTTGAAGGTAAGAGTGATCAAGACAAAAGAAGTATGTGTAGACAGGAGACAAGAAAGGAAAGTTCTCCTTCATATCTCATAAGAAGGAATTCGCAGTGTCTTGCACATACTGCGGAAAAGACTATTGATCAAGCAACAGAATTAGAAGAAAAAAAATCACCAGCGGAATTAAGTTACGAAAAAACCGTTGAATGATTAGTACGGCAAAAATCTTGCATTGAGAAACAATAGTGATAGACGGTATAATCTCCAAGACAATTAAATCGGAGATTGAGTGGAAAGAATCATTGCGTTCAACAAAAGATGGTGAATGGGTGAATGATGTTAAATTATATGAGGATTACTTTTATAAAGAAGATGCCTCTTTGACACAGGAAATAAGATTTATTGTGAAAGAACTTCATTGCCGACGGAACTAAATCGAATAAATGAAGCACTCATAGAAATTAAAGGAAAATGTGAAATGAGAGATAATGAATCAGTATTAGAAGAAGGGAAAAGAAAAGCCTAGAAGAATTAATAAAAAAGCTGATCACGACAAGTAAACCACCGACTTTAAGTCCAGTAGAATTTGATAGCAACCCGAGAATGTTGGGCCAATTTATTAGCCAGTTTGAAGAATCAATTCATAAAAGGACGGATTTAACACCAACACAAAAATTTATGCATCTGTTAAGCAGTTTGAAGGGAGAAGCAAAAGAAGAAATAAGTGACCTTATGGTAAATGAAGAAAACTATCCGCTGGCTATAAAGAATTTGTATGAACGATATGGTGACAGAAACCAAAGAATAAGTGAACTATTTAAAAGTTTAGAAAGAGTTTGATACTCAAACAAAAACCATTTCGAAGGATAAGGGAGCTTCTGAACTTATTATCTCAACTAAAAAGATTAGGGGAGAATATAGAAACAATGCAACTGAATTTGATGGTAACAGAAAGAATACCACGAGACATTGCTAAAAACCTGAAAAAGAAGAAATATAGAAATCAAGAATGGACAATGGAAGACAACATCAATTACCTAAAAGAAAAAAATGAAATTCTGAAGAGAAACCTGCGATAAAAAGTCTAACAGATAGGACAAAATTTCAACGTGCAAAATCGTATGGAAGAGAACATTCGAAATGGGAAAACGACATCAGACGTACAACAGTTTGTTCAACAGCAAAAGAAAGAATAATAAGCCCTACCAGATTGACACAGAAGAGTGAAAAAAATCGATTACCGTGCATTTTCTGTGGAAGTAACCACTGGAATGACAAATGTGATATATTTCCAACTGTGAAAGAAAGACTGGAAAAGTTGAAAAAATTAGGACTTTGTGAACTATGTATGAAAAGGGGCCACTCACAACAGGCTTGCATGAGAAATTTAAAATGTTTTTATTGCGGACAAGAACACAATAGTGCCTTATGTAAGAAACAGTACGAAATGAAGCAAATGAAGGATAATAAAATTGCTGAAGGAATGAATGGAAACCCTAAGACTGTGGCGGCCACAATTATGAATGAGGACATCCGAAAAACGTATATGATGTGCAAAGAAGTAAAATTGATCAATCCAGAGGAACCAATAAATACAGTAAAAGCCTTAATTTTCTTTGACACAGGAAGTGATTGTAACTACGTTACAGAATCAATAATAAACAAATTGAAATTAAAACAGACATCTCCAAACGTGGGAATGTTAATAACAGGAATGGTGGGCACAAGGAAATATGAAAGCCGAAAGATAACTTTCGGAGTTCAAACGTTGGATGGAAACGTGAAAAACATCCAGGCGTATATTGTCGATTCAATACTCGAACGTATACCGTATTTGGAAAATAATGAAAATGAGAAGCTGGAAAAAGGAAAGTGGGGGAAACCAGATGTATTACTAGGCGTGGAAGGAATCGCGGATTTAGTCATTCGTAATTCCATAAAACGCCCACCACTAGAAATAATAATGGAAACAGAAACAGGAGTGGTCACAGACGATACACGAAAGGTGAGGTAAGATAATACAAAAATGGAAATTAACGAGTCTCATGAAGTTGAAAAAAAGAAACCTCAAATACAAATGGGTCAGATTAAACAAACATGGAGAATGGAAGCAGTTGGAATTGAAGATTTAATGACGGAATACCAGGATGAAAAGGTTCTTAAAGCATTCCAAAAAACGCTCACTATAAACAATGAAGAAAGTTGTGTTGTGGGCTAGTCATGGAAGAACCAAGCGATTATGCCAGCAAAGGGATATGAACTGGTACAGGGACGACTACGATCGACCATACGAAAATTAAAGAAATCTCCAGAATTATTGGAATGTTACGATGAATATTTAAAAAAAATTATACGAAGAAGTTATAGAAGAGGTATGGAATCAGAATGAAACATCGCGAGTATCTTACCCGCCTCATCAAGCGGCAATATTACCTCAGAAATGAAAGCCCATCATCAAATGAATGCCTGTATAAAGCGCAGTAATGTTACCCATCATTAATAGGAAGTTTTATTACGATCTAAGCAAAGACGTTATCTCGTGATAGCTAACGTGGAGAAAGCATTTTTGCAAGTACACCTGAAACGTGAAGACGAAGATGTCACTAGGTTTTTGTGGCGGAAAGATAAATCAAAAAGACGACTCAAGAAAATCTGCTTACTTTTCGCTTCGCAAGAGTACCTTTTGGCGCAGTATCATCGTCTTTTCTATTAGCCGCTGTTATTAGACATCTGCTGAGTGAAGAAAACTCTAAATTATCAAAAGAAATTGCAAAAGAATCTCTACGTTGATAATGTCGTACTAACCTCAGAAACTGAGTCAGAAAGTATCAGAAAAACCAAGAAAGCGAAAGAACTATTTAAGAAAGCTAAGACGCAATTGAGAGAATCCCATGAAAATCATGACATTATTATAGACAATGAGCAGGAAATGACAAAGAAGACAAAAGTAAAATTGTTAGGAATCGAATGGAATAATAGCAAGGATGAATTTACATGGAACTGGAAGATTCTACAAGAAGGCCTTCAGACAAAACGCGAAATATTACAATTCTATGCTGGTATTTACGATCCATTAGGACTACTGAGTCCAATCATACTTCCATGGAAACTTTTGATTCAGGACTTGTGAAAGAAAGGTATGTCATGGCATGAAAAATTGGAACCTGAAGAAATGAGATACTGCTTGGAGTTAGAAAAGGCATTTAATCAACTTGATGTCATGGAAATATCACGATGGATGCCGCAAGAATACTCTGAAATACATGTGTTTGTAGATGCATCCGAAAAGGCTATGGGTCTAGCAATATATGCACG